>JAODAL010038424.1:0-39227 GCA_025379985.1 Phyllomedusa bahiana
CGGGTGGTGTTTTTCCAGTGTAGGAAAGCCCAGACGGTTCGGATGGTACCACCGGCGCGGTTCTGTGCCAATGCCCTGCCGGGTTATAGTCCATTTTTGGTTTTGCATCAGAAACTGCATGACCTGAGTGGGAGGAGTGCATAGGCCGTCCCAGGGGTGTGTAGGGGGCTGCCCCTCGCAGATATAAGCTAGGAGCCAGAGGTGGCTCTTCCTGTTTGATCCAGAGGAGGGGGGTGCCTGAGAGCAGGTCCGTGACATCATCACTCAGCAGCCAGGCACATCTGCCTCCATGCGGCGGGCCCAAGCAAGCAAGACGGTAACTTGATTATTCTAACTGCCTTTTGTCTGTACTCCATAATTGTATTTGCATCTGTCTCCTATTATTATTATTATTATTATTATTATTATTTATTTTAGAGCGCCATTAATTCCAGGGCGCTGTACATTTAAGGGGAATTACATACATAACAAATATTGAACAAATACAATGGTGACAAAAATGACTAGTAACTGAAACAGAGAGGAAAGAGGACCCTGCCCGCGAGGGCTTACAATTACAAGGAAGAAGGGGAGAGACAGAAGGTGTGGGGCAGACATGCTTGCGGGCAGTGTAGTGGTGGTGGGGTTAATGTGGGTTGTAGGCTATCCTGAAGAGATGGGTTTTCAGGTTGCTTTTGAAACTGGTGAAAGTTGGGGAGAGTCGGATGTTTTGGGTTAATGAGTTCCAGAGTGTGAGTGAAGCACGGGAGAAGTCTTGGAGACGGTTATGTGAGGAGCTGATGAGAGGGGAGCAGAGGAGAAGGTCCTGTGAGGAGCGGAGATTGCGTGAGGGGAGGTTTCTGGAAATTAGGGCAGAGATGTATGGAGGGGAGAGGTTATGGAGAGCCTTGTAGGTCAGGGTTAGTAATTTGAACTGAATTCGTTGGGCAATGGGCAGCCAGTGAAGGAATTGGCAGAGGGGAAAGGCAGAGGAGTAGCGAGGAGAGAGGTGAATCAGACGGGCAGCAGAGTTTAGGATGGATTGGAGGGGAGCGAGGGTGCTAGCTGGGAGGCCACAGAGAAGGATGTAGCAGTAGTCAAGGCGGGAGATGGGCGAGGGCGTGGACTAGCGTTTTAGTAGTGTCAGAGTTGAGGAATGGGCGGATGCGTGAAATATTTTTCAGGTGGAGGCGGCAGGCAGAGGTGAGGGCTTGGATGTGTGGTTTGAAGGATAAAGAGGAGTCAAAGGTTATCCCAAGGCAGCCTACCTCCTACCTGTATATTGTTATCCATCGTGTATATACTATCTGTCTAGTGTGCCCTCCAAGGCTAATTAAATCTATAAACTTTAATCTGAGTTAGTCTGTCTTGATCAACGGCCTCACACGCCTAATACTCGGTCTATGATATATAGCTACCCCAAGGCTGGTTTCGGCCTTGTTATAAGATTGGTCACGGACCGGTCTTATAACTAAACCAGAAACTGGTGGCAGCCGTTCAGGGTTCTAGACGAGGAGAGTGTTCTCTCGTCCTCCCTGGTTCTCCCTGTGTCGGTGTGGGCAAGGCTAAACAGCGGACTAGGCTGTTTTCGTCACAGTTGGATCTCGGGGTTATTGAGGAGTCCAGAAGCGAGTGGTCCAGCCCAGTTGTGCTGATACCAAAACCTGATGGCTCTATACGCTTCTGCAATGACTTTCGGAAGCTTAATGAAGTGTCAAAATTTGACGCCAACCCCCATGCCAAGGGTAGATGAGCTAATTGAGATACTAGGTCATGCCAGGTACTTCTCCACCCTAGACCTAACTAAGGGCTACTGGCAGGTTCCCCTTACTGATCGAGCCAAAGAAAAGACAGCCTTTGCCACACCGGACGTCCTGTACCAGTATAACTGCTTACCTTTTGGTTTGCATGGAGCTTCGGCAACCTTTCAGCAGTTGATGGATATTATCCTCAAGCCCCATCGTCGGTATGTGTAAGCATACCTGGACGACATCATTATATTTAGTGAGGACTGGGACAGCCACCTACCCAAGTTAAAGTCAGTGCTTAATTCCCTGAGTGATGCGGGGCTAACAACGAATCCTAAGAAGTGCACCTTGGGCAGAGGCATTATAAAACCCCAAATCAACAAGGTTCAAGCTATTCAGGAATGGCCACAGCCCACAAGAAAAAGGCAGGTGAGGGCTTGTCTAGGTATTGTGGGTTAATAAAGGCGGATTTATTTCAGAACTTGCTTTTATTCGGCAAAACTGACGGAAACTGACCCCCCAGTAAATCCGGGTTTTGGTCATTTGGAAATCGAGGCGAGAGGGGTTAAGGGGGTTTTTAAAAACTGTCTCTTGTGGGCACGCCCAGTACTGGTAACTCCCCAAATTTTAAAAGGAGTTCATTTTGCAGCGGATGCGTCTGTGTGGGGGCTGGGTGCCGTGCTTTTCCCGGAGTTTGGGCGGCGGGGGAACATCCCGGGCAAATTTCCCAAGTTGGAAAGTAACCCCGGAGAAAAATAGATCTTTTAGGAGAGTGCTTGGCCAAATTAAAAGAGGCCCCCGATCCCCCTTAAAAATTACTTGTTGGTCCAATACTTCCGTTTTAATTTACGGATACTTTTCCCCTAATTGGATGTTTCAGGCGAAGGAAAGGAAGAAGGGTACAAAAATGGTGCTGCCCACCGGGTTTTTTTTTGCTAAAAACCCTTATACGCCCCAAATTTTAAAGTTTTTTTCTGTAGGGTATTTCATATCCAAGGGTTAATTTAAAACCTTTTTTGGGTTTATTTGGGAAAGGAAAAAAAAAGTGGGTTTTTTTTTTACCCACATTTTCACCTAAATTTTAAAAGTTCTTTCCCGTAGGGTTTTTTTCCTATCCGGGTTTAAATTTTTCCCGTTTTTTGGGTTTATTTTGGGGGAAAAATCCCTTTTTTTTTTTTCCCAAAATTTTTCACTAAATTTTCCCTTGTTCATTTTGTTTGGGTATTTAAAAATCCAAGGTTAATTTAAAAAGGGGTTTTTCCCCAATTTTTAATGGGTTTACGTTTGGGAAAAAAAAAAACCCCCAAAAAAGGGGTTTTTAAACACTTTTCTAAATTTTTGTGATTAAAAAAAGTGTAAAAAAATGAGGGGGTACAGCATTTCTCAACCCCCTTTGGGTTTCAAAGCTTCCCCAGTCCGACCGGGAGTAAAAAGGGGGCTTGCGTGAAAAAATTTTATCTGATGAAGGGAGAAAGAATGGATTTTAAGGCCAAAGGGTTAAACAAAATGTTTTTTTTGTATACAGAATTAAAAAAAACTGTAGTGTTATTAGATCCCTGCTTTATTGGTTTAAGAAAATTTTTTAATCTGTTTTTTAGAAAAGGTGTTTCTTTTGTAGTTTTTAGAAATTCCCAAAGGGTTTAGTTTGTTATTTTAGGGGAACATGTCAAGGTATGTTATGAAAGGGTCTTGCTTTGGGTTTTTGTGTCTTTTGGGCGTCTTGTGTCTTTTTGCGTGTTTTTTTTACATTACATAAGTGTTAGAGAAAAAGGTTTTTCCCGACAAACGCCCTTTGAAAGGGTTGTGTCTTGCTGTATTGAATCCCTTTTTGTATGTTTATTTGTTAATTAAGTTTTGGGGAACTCCTTTGGATTCTCATCCCCCCCCCCCCTCTCTCCATCCCGCTTATGATCAGGGTGATTTGTTTTACATCTTTCTTATTACAGAAAGGAGGTCGTACTTTGGGTTTGGGGGGAAATTTTCCCCTTTAAAGGGGTTTTTTGTGGGTTTTTTTTGGGGGGAAATTTCAAAAGGGGTTTTTTTTCCCCCTATACGCCTAAATTTTATTTTGTTTAAATTTTTGGGGGGTTTTTTAAAATCCAAGGGGTTAAATTTAAACCTGTTTGTGGGGTTTTTTTGGAGGAAAAACGTGTTTTTTTTTTTTCCAATATACGCCCCAAATTTTTAAAATTTTTTATTTCTGTACGGTATTTTAAAATTTTAAGGGTTAATTTTTGACTGTTTGTGGGTTTTTTTTTTTGGAGGTTTTTTTTTTTACCCCCCAATTTCGCCCCAAATTTATCTGTTTTTTTTCTGTGGGTATTTTTTAAAAAACCCAAAGGGTTAAAATTTTTCTGTTTGTGGGGGTTTTTTTTGGGGGAAAATACAATTTTTTTTGTAAATTTTTAAAATAAGATAAACTTTAAAACAGAGTCTGTAAATTTTTTTTTTAATCGTAAGTCAGACAGAGAGGTGGAGGCTCTTTATGGGGTGGCAGTGGCACAAACGTTCGTGTTTTCAGGAAGGTTTGCAGAACCGTAAAATGGCGTCGCGCAGGGGTGACTCGGTGGGCAGAACTGCGGTTTTTTTAAACTAGTGGCCCTGTGTTGTTTCTACCTCCAAAGGGGTTTTTGATTGGTTGGTGTTTTTTTGGCCCTTTTAAAGGGGGCCCGTTATTTTTTTAGTGCCAAGACACGGGATGAATGACGAAATTTCGGGTTAAAGGCCTGGAACGTTTCTGCAAAATTGTGGTTTCAGGGGGAAAGGAGATTTTGGCGACTTAAAATCTCACGGCCAAGTGAACCGGTGGGGGGGTTTAATGGAGGAGGAGGAGGGGAAAGGGGGGACATTGGAGGACAAGCAATGTCTGGCAAAAAATTTGTGGTTTTTTTTTTCAGGTTTAAGGGGGAGGAGGGGAAGCATAGAAGGAAAGGGAAAAGGGAGATGAGGGAAAACGAGGCGATGACCCCGAAAGGGCAACCCTGGCAGTTTTTCAGTGGAGATGGAGGGAGGGGGGTTCCCCTTGCGCGAGGGCCCCCAGCATGCTGATTTGCCGGGCCCAGTGGGCAGCCAATAGTCACCATTCCCGCAGGGGGATAGTTTTGGCTCTCAAACCCCCTTGGATCGTTCCGTCCCAAAAAATTTTGGGCCTTTTTTCCCCGGCCCAGGGGAGGGGAAATTTTCATAAATTTAGAGAAAATCCTATTTGGGCGTTGGTGCTGTATTTGTGCCCGGTTTCCAAACTTGGAGGTTGACCAAAGGGGGGTTCCTTTATCTCATGTACCCCTGCCGGGGGCTGGGGGGGGGGGACAAATTAAAAGGGGCGTAGCAGTCATCAGCGCAGCCCCAAAACGGAGTGTTGTGGGGCAGTTCCTTACTGCTAGTGAGGGGGAGACTCCCCAACAAACAGCAGAGGATTGGGGGGAACCCGATAAAAAAGGTTTATGGCCCATTTTGGCAGCAATCCACCCCCAAAGGGAGAAAATTGTGGCTATGGGGAGCCAAATTTATATGTGGCCAAACTTGCCCAGGTTTTTAAATGGAGAAGCTGTCTGCCCGGCCCCGTGTTGGCATCAGAGGGGTGTTCGTGCGGCGGGGGCCATCGCTAAAAACCGGGGGGGAAAAACCCTTTTTCCAACCGAGGGAAATTTTTGGAGGATAAAAATTTTAATAAAAGTTTTTTTTGGATGGTTTGGAGGATTTCAAACAACCCCCAAAAGCTTATGCATCAGATTAAGATCAAACCCGGAACCCCCCAAAACTTTTTTAGAAAAGTTGGTTTTTTTTACCCCGGCCCAGCCCAAAATTTTTTTGGTCACCGCCTGTTTTCCCCCCAAACTGTGCCAGTTTTCCTTTTGGCCCCCCCACCTTTTTTAAAAGGACTGGTTTTGCCCCCCCAACCCCACAAAATCTGGGATTTTGGGCCCCCTCCTGAATATGTGCTGCTGCTGTGCCGTAAAAAACCCCGCTTTGGTCCTTTTGCAAACCCCATGGGTTTTCCTTTATGTTGCATTGCACCCCCCGAATTTGTGGATTGTTGGCCCCTCTGTGGCCCACTAAAGTGTGGGCAACGGGTGCGTCTAAATGGGAACCCTCTGTGGTTTTCCTAATGTGTTTACCCCTCCCCATTATTTTAAAGTTGCCAAAGGGGTTTTGGGTTTTCCTTTCTTTTCATTTAGAAAGAATTGGGAAAAAGAAATTATTGGAAAAAAAGATTTTGTAGTCCCAAAAACAAAGGAAAGTGGATAAAAGAAAAACAGAAAAACAAATTTTTTTCCCATTTATGTTTATCTCGGTTTTGGTCAAATCGTTTGTTTTTGGCCCCTTTTGCAAATAAAGATGGTTTTTGACCCATTGGAAAAACGGACTTGAAGGAAAGAAAGGATGGGCAAAAAATTTCGGGGGAACTAACGGAAAAAATTTTTTGGCCGACCCCTCCCAATCATTCGGGGGGCCCTCTAATGTAAAAGCGTTTAAAAAAGGTTCTTTCATATTTCCCCTTGGAAAAAATTTTTGAGGTGTAACGCTTTGGGCCCTTTTGGGTTTAAAATGGAAAATTGGGTGTGAAAAGGTTTTTATTGTCTGGAAATGTGCCGGCTCGGAAAATAATTTTGGGGGGTTGGGGGCTATTGGGGGGGGTCTTTGCCCGGTTTTTCTTTCGGGGATGGGGGGGAATTTGAATTTTTTGGGGGTACAGTTGGGGAAATGTTAAAGGGCCAAAACCGATTTTTAACCCCCCGCTCCTTGGGGATTACCTTTTTCAGTACTAGCTTGGGGCATTCTGGGGTTCTGGGGGAATTCCAAAATTAAAAAGGGTTGGGGGTTTCATTCCCAAATTTTTAAAAGACCAAGGGGGTGGGAAAAAAAGGAAAAACCCCAACAACAGCGGGGGGATTTTATTTTTTTTTATAGAGAAATTTTTGAAGTCCCCAATGAATGCATATTTAGTTCGGGAAATTTAATTTGAAAGATAAAGGTTTACAATTTTTTGTTATGACCCAAAAAAAACCCAAAAAAACCCAAGGGGGGGAAATTTTGTTTGAAAGTCCCTTTAAAAAAGGGGGATTTTTTGGGGGGGGGCCAAACCCTTTATGACAAAAACTTAATTTAGGTCCGGGTCGATTTTTTTTTTATTTGTTTTATTTAAATTTGTTGTAGTTTGGGCCTTTTTTTAAAGTTCCAAAGAATTTTAGGGCCCAAAAACTGTGAAAGTAGCTCTTAAAGGCGTTAAATTTTCGGCCCCCCCGAAAAAAATTTAGGTTTCGCAAATGTTGCAGCGAAATTTCCCGGGGTGAAACCCGGGAGTTACCGTTAAAAAAGGGGGGGCGTCGGGGGTGGGTAAATTTGTGATTTATTTTGGGCCGAATTGGCATAGGAAAAACTACTAAATTTTCCTGGAAATTCCCAAAAATTTAAAATTTTTAGAACGGCCCCTAGTGACCCGGGTTTGTTTTAGTTTTGCCCGGTTTTTGTTTTGGGTAAAAGGGGAAAGAGGGGGAAACAGGGAGGGTTTCCCCCAACCTGCCGAATTGTCTCCCGAAAAACGAACCAAAAAAAGTAAACCCCTTGTCAGGGAAAAATAAAAAAGGAATCGGGTTTTAAATTTGTTTTGTTTTTAATTTCAATTTTTAAAAGGTGAGGGTTTTTTGGGAGGGTAATTTTCTTAAAGAAATAAGGTTTACACTTTTTAGAGAAAGGCGACACCCCTCCCAATTCACTGGGCTTACGTTTGGGGGGGAAGGAAAAAAAAGGTAATGAAATCCCGGGGGATTTTTGAGGGAAAGGGGCCCGTTTGGGCAAAGGGGAAAGGGAGGCCCCAATTTTTATGGGGAGGTTGGTGGGGGAAAAAAAGGGGGGTCCGGGGAAATTTTTAAACAAGTCTCAAAGGCGTTAAAACCCAAAACCCGACATCCGTGCCCCCCCGAAAAAAGGCCCAGTAGGTACCGAAAATAAAAGGTATTTGGTGGGTGCGATTTCCAGGATGCCAGACAAAACTGGGAAAAGGGGGTCCTTTTGAATTCTTGAAAGAAAAAATTTTCAAAGGGAAAAAAGAGCTTAAAGGGGGGGTAGTTTTTGGGAGGAGGAGCCCCTTTTGGGGAAATTGGCAAAAGCAAAAAATTTAAAACTGCCAAGGGGTTTTGAAAATTTAACAACCCCACAAGGGCTTTTTTAGGGTTTTGGGGGAAGGTTAAACCCCCAAGGGTTTGGGACCAAATTTCGGGTTTTTAAAATTTTTTGGGGGGCCCCGGGGGGGGGTAGGTTAAAAGGAGGTTAAATATAAAAAAAAACAAAGGATTTTTGCCCGCCCAGGGGTTTTTAAACCCCCTTTAAAACCCCCGTTAAGAATACAGTTCATTTTTTAAAAGATCAGTAAAAAACCCCTTTTTCCCCATGGCCCCGGGCCCTCCGAAGGTGTCTCCCTTTAAAAAGGGGGGGTTTAATGGGCCCCAAAAATTTCTGTTAACAAAAAGTAATTTTTCTCCCTATGGGAATTTTTCTGGAGGAAAAGGCGTTGGGGGCAAAAGGTTTGGGAAAAGGGGTTAGTCCCCGGGAAGGACGGGCTTTCAAACCAAATTTGATGATTTCACCCCTACGGAAAGGTTTGTTTGGATCCCGGGGGACCAGGGGTGCCGAAGTAAAAAAAAATTCAAGGGAAAAATGCTTGCTGGCCCCAGGTTTTCGGGGTGGGGTTTAGCCCTTTTTTAGTAAGTTTAGTGAAAGGGGTTTTAAAAAATAGGGGGAAAAAATTTTTAATAATTTGCGATTGTAGTTAGCCAAAAAAACCCAAAAAAAATTTGGGTTTTTTTTCAAGGGGAGTAGGGCCACCCAAATTTCGATGGCGAAACCCTTTGTGGATCCAACTTATGAAATTTGGGCCAATTTTGGGAAAAAAAACAAATTTTTTGGTTCCAAAAATGACATTTTTGGGGGTTAAAAGATAAGATAAGGCAAAAAAGGAAAAGGGAACCCCCTTTACCTTGCTTTCCTCTGTTGGTTTTTTTTTAATTTCTTCGTTTTTTGATTAGTCCCGTCGTGGAACCCTGGCTCTGGCAAAGCCCAACATAGTGATTCAAACAAAAAGAATGGTTAGGTTCTTGGTGAAAAAATATGCTTTGATTTATTAAATAAAACAGTGCAGACGGTTAGACAAAAATGGTTAAAACTCGCTTTCAGAAAGTTTTCCTGCCGTGATAAAGGGGAGGAAAGCTTATGCCTGAAGCGTGGTTTTAATTTATTTTTCCCGTCCCGCTGCCTTTTTTATTGGAATAAATCAAAGTGAATTTGGACGTTTGGCTACAAATGATTTGGGCATTTGGAGAGGACCCCCCTACATGACCCCGAGGGGTACCCCAAAGGGAAAAGATGAGGTGTCATTAGGTAACAAAATAAAGGGAAAGAAGGTCCTGAAAATTTTTTAAAAAACCCTGGAAGGGAAAGGGCCCTTACAAGGAAAACGGCTTTGACTAGGTATTAAAAGTCCCCTAGGTTATTAAAGGCCCCGTCTTCCACTATCCCCCCTTCTTGATCCGGAGAGGTTGTACCCCCCCGGAGTTGATTTTGGGAAAAAAGCCTTGGGGGGCCAAAAACTGGTTAAAAAAATTCGGGATCAGAGAGGGGAGTTTTGCTGCCCTTTTATAGTGATCTTATTGAGTCCTGTAGTCAATAAAAGGACGGAGCCCTCCATCTTTTTTCTCAACAAAGAAAAAAACAGCCCCCACCGGCGAGATAGATGGTCATATGTGACCCTTTTCTAGGCTTTCCTTAATATACTGACGCATAGATTCTCGTTAAGGAGTTGATAAGATGAAGATGTGACCTTTAGGAAGCATTGCTCCCGGAATGAGGTCTATAGCACAATCATATGGGCGATGTGGCGGGAGACTGTCCGCAACGGCCTCATCAAAGACGTGTTTGAAATCAGAGATAAAGTCGGGAACATCGTGATCACCATTTATAGAGCATACCAAGGACTGAACAGTCTTTAAATGAGAATCACATGAGCCCCCCATTTAACCAACTCAGGTGTCCTCCAGTCGAATACAGGATTATGGAGGCGTAACCATGGCAAGCCCAAAATAATATCCATAGTTAGTCTCTCCATGACAAAAAAAGAAAGTTGTTTGGAATGCAAGCACCCCACGTTCAAGGTAATTTCAGTAGTAAGGTATTCTATTCTCCCCTCAGTTAGAGGGGTGGAATCCGCACCTGAAATCGAAAAGGGAGAACACAACAGAATTAATTCCAACCCTTGGACTTGGGCCACAGCCATACTAATAAAACGAACGTCAGTTCCTCAATCAATCATGGCTTGGCAAACAAAGCTCTTGGCTCCAGAAATCAAGGTTATAGGTAAGGAAATCTTGTTATCCAAGTCAGGGGGTACCTGTACGCCCTGAGTATCCCTTCAGGCATTTGTTGTTTTCCCATGGTGACTTAGACCTTGTCGGGCAGCTCCTCAGAACATGGCTGGCCTTCCCACAGTAAAAGCACAAGGCATTTTCCGACCGATGTCTCCTCCTGATGGCCGCTGACGTGGAGCCCAACACCATGTGCTCCTCTTCAGAGTCCCAAGCGGGAGATGGTGAAGGAGGTGGGAGAGGAGCTTTAGTAGAGACAGCAGAAAAAGGTTTGATAGTAGCGCCTGACCTGAACTGCCCAGTTAGCCCCCCAAGTTTTTCCCTGTGTCTTTCTCTTAACTCTCTGTCAATGGATATTGCCAAAGTCATGAGGTCCCCTAAGGTTTCAGGGATAGGATGACTGACCATAGCATCTTTCACTGCTTCGGACAGCCCCTGTCTGAAGAGTGTCTTGAGAAGTTGGTCAGGTCACCCCATTACCGAGCTCCATTGGCGGAATTCAGAACAGTAGTCTTCGACCAAGCGGCGACCCTGCTGAATGGATAAGAGATGGGTTTCTTCTAATGCTGCAAGGTTAGGATCATCATAAATATGACCCAAGGTCATAAAAAATTTGTCCACAGATCTCCACTCTGGGGCCTCAGGAGGCATACCTAACGCCCTAACCTGAGGTGGGCCCTGGAGGAGAGACACCGCCATGGTAACCCTTACAGCCTCAAAGGAAAAATGATTGAAACGGAAAAGCAAGCGACAGGATTCCCTGAAGGTCCGGAATCTATCAGGGTTGCCATCAAAGTAGTCAGGAAGCCGCATATTCGGTTTGTGTTGTATGTTTTGACCCACAAACCCAGGAGTAGGTAAGGACAGTGACGGGGCAGCTGGATCAGGTGCCGGAGTTGACATAGCATCCAGCCAAAGCGAAATCTGGGTCATAAGGCCCACCATGCCCTGAAACTGCGTAGCCAACTCGTCCAGGCGGTCAGAGACCGACAGGTCAGTGCTCATAACGAACTGCCAGGGAAGTTGACTAGAATATGGCCTGCTATAATGTCAGGGACTGTCAGGGACACACACAGAGACACAGACGAGTGAGGCCCTGACACTGGTCCCTGCCTTTTGGGGATCCTGACTCCTTAATAAGTCGGCCCCAACCCGAAGACTGATGACTGCTCTGAGCCAAGTGGAACACAGACGAAGACAAACAAACACGGAACAAACAAGAGGTCTGGCAGGTCAGGTCAGTAACAAACGGGCAGTGCAGTACCAAAATGTGAGACTCCCAGCCCCAGCGGACTCCATTTTAGGCTTGAGTATTCTGTCACGGTACTGGTGAATACTGCTGGAATCCAATGGCAGGGACTAGGCCTAAAACACAGAGAGGTGCAGGAGACTTGAACGGGAAGCAGCAGGAATGTAGAAAGGGATCCAGGCGAGAAGGCAGGAGGAGAACTGACGAGCGGTCAGCAGGTGTCCAAGGGTTTGCAGGGCAAGGAGAAGAACAAACTGCAGAGCAAGTTCCTAGGCGAGAGGACTGCAAGCAGGAGCTCAAACACAATACTCAAGCAATGAGCAACAGGCTGGAGGGGTTTATATAGGAAACAAGATGACACCCAGCTGAGACACAATCCACCATCTTGACTGAGGGCAAACTTAAGGGCAAAAATGGTTAACAAGTTCCAAGGCATAGCAGGAGATTCCTGACAGTCTGTGTCTTAAATTCTGCAGGGATGAGTTACGGTGGTCTGGACCAGATGGAGAAGGAAAGGGAGAGAGAATAACTGATTAGAGAAGGGAATGATTCATCAGAGAAGATGTCTTCAGTTAGTCCCTGCATGAAAATTTACTGTAAACATATGCCTACAACTGGTATCTACCATTATATGGTCACTTTATGGCGGTAATATTGGTCGTAGTGTAATGGTCTATATTCAGTAATGGTATCATGCATTATTCAGTCATTATGTGGCCATGATGTGTGGTGTTATGGTGGTATTATTCAATCAGTATGTGGTCATTCTGTGGTCTTAGAGGAATTTTTGTTAATAGCCCAGGTGTGGTGTAAATGTTTAGCTGTGTTATTTGGGAACTGTATGACCATTATTTAGTGGTTTTACACTTGGTACTTTGTGATTTATATATAATATATAATATAATTTTATATATATAAATATTTATATATTTTAGTATAAAATATATATTATTATATATATATATATATATATATATATATATTAGTATTTTTTATTTATATAATTCGGATGGAGGAGGGACCATATATCCTTAGACCTTTTATGTTTACCACCCAGTGTCCTGCTGCAATTAGGCGGGGAAGTCTCAGATTACAGGTTAGTGTGATGATGTCATCACACCAGTCTGTATAATTTGAAGCAAAACAGGGCAGGATACTGTACAGGTGGCGGAGGCAGGGAGGCACAGTGAGCCCCTAAAATCAACTTCTCTGGTGGGCCCTAGGCACCCCTATCTGACACTGTTTAGAGGCATCATCTATAGAAAATTGTCTTTATAGCTATTTGTATGTTTGTTTGTTTTTTACCCTGGATAAAGCTGTTAACCTGGCAAAACGAGCATTGAGTCTTTAGCTGGTGGGTCTACTTAGTATGTATATCATTATTTATATACTTTTGGAGTGTTCCACACAGTAAGAACCTTACCTTGAGATGAAGTTACAAATTCTAGTTCTTCGTATTCTTCACACATTCTCTTGATAACATCAATTTGTTCCAAGGCCAGCCTTACTGCATCTTTATCTTGTGCGCTGCACAACACATATGCTGACCAGAACTAGAACAAACACAATTTTAGGAATATATAATTTTCAGTATAACATATAGAATATATTTGTACAGCAGGTATGCATACTTGGTACTGTTGCAGGAGTCTGGACTACACAGTAAAATGTACACACAACAGTGAAAGTTGGTCATTTATTAGCATGTGTCTAATTTACAAAACCCACATGTTTTTAAATCGATTGAATGCAAAAAAATAATAAAATGTTTTAAAACTTATAGATTTTATGGGAAAGGGGATAATTCATCAATGGCATATTGCTCTGCCTGTTGAAGCATACACCAAGTTGGATAGTGTTCACTGCTACTTCTCTGCAGTTCAAGCTATGAAATTGTACCTGCTATGAAATTTCTCTACTGTATATAAACATTCAGATGTTCATGCATTTGCAAGGATGGACACAGTGGGGCACATTTATTATGGCTATTGTGAAAGAATTTTGGCTCAAGTTGCGTCAAAATACTGGCATACATACACTTTGCTGCTTTAATTATGTGTTTGAGTCAGTTTCTAGACACTTCTATGCCTCGTGTGACAAAAATGGGAATGGCATCTCGGAAAGGGAGCTTGTCTTAGCATGCAACGTGTGCACCAAAATGCTAAAAAGTTTGGGTGCAATTAGTGGCATAAGGTAAGCCAACCAATATAAGGTGTAAACCTGTGACGCCTTTTAACCACATTTGATGTACCAATTTGTCATGGTCAGAAAGAGGTTCTGAACATCTTGTGGGCTCACAGGCAGAGTCTGAATGATAAGCACATGGAACCAGTTGTATATTACAGCTGGCTTCATGTGCTGTTGGCTTACTCAGGATACCGTCGATTAACTCCTTAGATGCTGTAGTCAACTGAGACTTTGGAAGCTAAGGCAAAGAAAGGGAAGGAGCTTCCTCTGTCTCCATCTGCACCCACTTGCGCAATAATGGGCTGCTGATGGCTTATGTGGTAACCCAGAAGCCTAACAAAGACTTGCAGGGTGCCTGTGACGTCACCCACCTGGGCACAGCCAGGCATAGTTATTGACAGTTGAAAATGTATAGCAGTAAAAGTGATATACTTCTATGTATTGTAAACAGCTATCTGCGCTAAGTTAAGTACCCTGTAAGGATAAGTAAGAAAAAAGGGGAAAAAAAAGTGAAAAAAAGAAAAGTAAAACACCAAAAAATTAAAGTAAAACACGTACACTGCCCTTTTCCCATTGTGTACTTAACAACCTAGCCTATAAATCTGTCATGTAAATGATAATTGGCGTAAAAGAAAATTACAGACTTGGATTTTGTTCATCTCACAACACGTAAAATGGAATAAGAAGTAAGCAAAAAGTCAAATAAATGGCAAAATGGTATCAGTGAAAACATCGTCTCATAAAAAAAAGCTTTTATACAGCTCTCTATGAAAAAAAAAGGAAAGGTACAAAAACATAGTATGCTAAATAGGTTTTAACAATAAAAACACTTTTTTTAAAGTGCTATGTCAGTCAAGGGGTATACATGGGGCCTAACTGGAACCCAGGCCACTGTCCCCAAAATTGATGAGCGCCCTAGGGGGGCAGCCCCCAATGGGGCGACCCCTTCCTCGTCTAAAGTGCTACCGTCAGGGGGAAGAAGATAAAAACATTCCGGGGCAAAAACAAAACAGTAACGTCGGCCAAAAAACAAAACAAGGAAGGGGAAACCCGTAAAAAACGCCAGGGGTCAGAAACAGAAAGGAGTGAGGGACGAACAATCGCAAGACAGGGTCAGAAAACAAGTGGAGGTCTGGTACACGAAAAAGGCAAACGAACAACAAACACAGGTAACTAAGGCAGCCAGGAGAATATCACAGACACGATCACCTCAGGGAGTTTAAAATGTGGGTTTTTAGATACCGCCACTTGCCCGATTGGGAGCAGCCCCGGCTCTCCCACTGGCTGCCGTTTTACCGCCCCCTGTCCAAAGGGGCCTGGGCCTTGTCACTCACAAGCTTCCAAAAGAAAGTCTATCAGGGGGGGGTCGAAATCATGCTGATAATGTTGCTCCAGCGGTGAATGTGCCTGGCCCTTACAGTTACAACATATCGCTATCCAAAGATTTTGATGCATAAGCATTGTTTTACACAAAAAACATTTTTTTGGTTTTAAGGTACTACAAAATAAAAAAAAACATTTTAAATTTTTTATCCTGTAATTTTTATTGACCCACAGAGTAAAACTAATATGTCATGTATACTGCACAGTGAGGGCTGAAAATAATACAAATTAAAAACATCAGGATTGCTTAATTTTCTTCATCCATTCTCCCAAAAAATGTAAAGGTGATCAAAACGTCATCTCATCCCACAAAAAACAAGCCCATACACAGCTCCCTACCTAGAAAAATAAAAAATGTAACTACACTGATATCAAATTTATCAACCTGCTGATAAAATTAATCATACAGCACTTTTCTGCATAGTGACGTATAAAAAAATAAAAATAAATAAAAATAACCCGGATTGTGTATTTGTTCATCCTACTTCCAAAATTATGTGAGGATTGCGTTGGTCGACATCAGTCGATGGTGATGTACCCTATCACAAGATAGTCGAAATGAGCATTTGTTATAAATGACCATTAAAGTCTTGGGGGGACAACAACACCCTTTATTTTACACCCCCAAAAGGGGGGAGAATTAACATCCAAACAGTCAATGGGTACGTGTACATCTTAAGCAACCACAGGTTATAAAAGCCACAAAAAAAAACTCACAACCATTCATATCCCCTCTTGTACCACAGCATGACCCTTAAACCCCGTATCACCCCAATTAAAAGTGCCAGAAGGCAGTATGATTGAACCACATCTTATTGAACTGGGCATTGAAAAAAAAAAAAAACCCCCGTCCTGGAACGCAGCAGAGCCCCAAACCGCATGCCCCCCGATTTTTAAAAGTGCGGGGGAAAAAGGAGTCTTTTTTTAACCACCATTTTATTTCATGGACATTGACTATACCTGTCCCGGCCACAGCATGAGCCCCCAAACCCGCATGGGCCCCCCCAAATTTAAAAAGTGCCGGAAAAAGGAGTCTTTAACCACATTTGTTTTACTGGACATTGATATACTGTCCTGGGGCCACAGCATGACCCCCAGATTAAAAAATCCGGAAAAAAGTCTTTTAACCCCTTTTAGTTTTTTACGGAATTGACTATATCTGTCCTGGGCCCCAGCATGGCCCCAAACCTGCATGACCCCCAGATTAAAAAGTGCCGGAAAAAAAAGGGGTCTTTCACCACCATTTTAGTTTCATGGCATTGACTATACCTGTCCGGGCCACAGCTGAGCCCCAAACCTGCATGACCCCCACTTTAAAAAGTCCGGGAAAAAAGGGGTCTTTCAACCACCTTTTAGTTTCACTGGACATTTACTATATCTTCCCCGTACCCCAGAAAATGACCATTAAACCCGTCTACCCACAGATTCAAAAGTGCGGGAAAAGGGTTTTCAACCACCCTTTTAGTTTCACTGGACATTTGCTATACCTGTCCGGGCCACAGCATGAGCCCCCAAAACCGCATGACCCCACATTTAAAAAGTGCCGGAAAAAGGGTCTTTCAAAACCCCCATTTTGTTTCATGGCATTGACTATTTTTTTCCTGTACCGCAGAATACCATTTAAAAAGTTGACCCCCAAATTTAAAATTTCGGGAAAGGAGTTTTCAACCCCCATTTTAGTTTTCCTGGACATTGACTATACCCGTCCTGGGCCCATCATGACCCCCAGATTAAAAATGCCGGAAAAAGGATCTTTCAACCACCTTTTTTTTTTACTGGGCATTGTTATTGCCCCGGGGCCACAGATGGCCCAAACCCGCAGACCCCCAGATTTAAAAAGGGGGAAAAAAAAAAAGGGGCTTTAATCCCATTTTAGTTTCCACTGGACTCTATACCTGTCCGGGGACACATGACCCCCCAAACCCGTGCCCCCCATTTAAAAAAATGCCCGGAAAAAGGAGAAAATTTTAACCAAATTTTTTTTCACTGGAATTGATATATCTGCCCGTACCCCAGAATGACCATTAAACCTGTCGACCCACAGATTAAAAATGCCGGGAAAAGGGGTCTTTCAACCACCTTTTTTTTTCACTGGACATTGGGCTATACCTGTCCTGGGGCCCCAATAGCCCCAAACCGCATGACCCCCCATATTTAAAAAGTGCCCGGGAAAAAGGGTCTTTCCCACCTTTCAGTTTCACGGATTTGAAATATATCTGTCCTGTACCCCAGTGACCATTAAACTGTCTGACCCCAGATTAAAAGTGCCGGGAAAAGGGGTCTTTCAACCAAAATTTTGTTTCACTGAAGACTATACCTGTCCCGGGCCCGCAGGGGCCCCAAACCTGCATGACCCCCAGATTAAAAAGTGCCCGGGAAAAAGGAGTCTTTCAACCCCATTTTTTTTTAAATTTTTTTTTTTAAAAAAAAATTTAAAAAAAAAAATTTTTTTTTATTTTCCCGGACATTGATAACTGTCCTGTACCGCAGAATGAATTAAACCGTCTACCCCCAGATTCAAAAGTGCCAGGGGAAAAGGGGGTTTTCAACCACCATTTTTTTGGTTTTAAGGTACTACAAAATAAAAAAAAAACTATTTAATTTGATTATCACTGTAATTTTATTGACCCACAGAGTAAAACTAATATGTCATGTATACTGCCCAGTGAGGGCTGTAAATAATACAAATTAAAAACATCAGGATTGCTTAATTTTCTTCATCCATTTCCCAAAAAATGTAAAGGGGATCAAAAAAATCCTCTCCACAAAAAACAAGCCCATACACAGCTCCCTACCTAGAAAAATAAAAAATTTAACTACACTGATATCAAATTTATCAACCTGCTGAGTAAATATATAATCATACAGCACTATACTGCATAGTGACTGCTATAAAAAATAACAATAAATAACATAACCAGGATTGCTGTATTTTGTTCATCCTACTTCTCAAAATTAGTGTTGAGTGATTGCGTTGGCCATCGACATCAGTCGATGGTCGATAGTCGCCATCTCGAAAATAGTCTATGAAACTTCGATTTTGACGGATGAAATTAAAATCTATGGGGAGCAACAACACCTTCATTCTTACACCAACAGGGGTGGGAATTAAAATCCACAACAGTCAAATGGGAAGTGCTACATCTTTAAACAACACACTTAGGTTATAAAAGCCACAGAAAAAAAACCCCAACCATTCACTATCCCGTCTTTTACCACAGCATGACCGTTTTAAAACCCTTTTCACCCCCAGATTAAAAAAATGCCAGAAGGGGAGTATGATTGAACCCTCATCTTATTGAACTGGACATTGAATATCCCCGTCCCGGAACCAGCATGAGCCCCCAAAACCGCATGACCCCCCAATTTAAAAGTGGGAAAAAGGAGTCTTTCAAACCCCCATTTTAGTTTCACTGGGGCTTGACTATACCGTCCCGGGCCACAGATGGCCCCAAACCTGCATGACCCCCACATTTTAAAAAATGCCCGGAAAAAAGGAGTCTTTCAAACCACCATTTTAGTTTCATGGACATTGACTATACCTGTCCTGGGCCCCCAGATGACCCCCCGATTAAAAAGGCCCAAAAAAAGGGGTTTTCAACCACATTTTTTTTTCATGGAATTGACTATATCTTCCCGGGGCCACACAGACCCAAACCTCATGACCCCCAGAATTTTAAAAAAGGCCCGGGAAAAAAAGTCTTTCAAAAACCCCCATTTTTTTTTTCACTGGCATTTACTATACCCGCCTGGGCCCCAACATGAGCCCCAAACCTGCATGACCCCCACATTTAAAAAGTGCCGGAAAAAAGGGGTCTTTTAACCACCATTTTGTTTCATGGACATTGACTATATTTCCTGACCGCAGAATGCCATTAAACCTGTCTGACCCCCCGATTCAAAAAATGCCCGGGGAAAAGGAGTTTTCAACCACCCCTTTTTTTTTCACTGGACATTGATATACCTGTTTTGGGCCCAGCATGAGCCCCAAACCCGATGACCCCCACATTTTAAAAAGTGCCGGAAAAAAAGGGGGTCTTTCAACCACCCTTTTAGTTTCATGGACTTGATATATCGTCCCGTACCCAGAATGACCCTTAAACCCCGTCTGACCCCAAATTTAAAAGTGCGGGAAAAGGAGTCTTTCAACCACCATTTTAGTTTCACTGGCATTTGACTAACCTGTCCTGGGCCACAGCATGACCCCCAGATTAAAAAGTGCGGAAAAAGGGTTTTTTCAACCACCATTTTAGTTTCACTGGGCATTGACATACCTTTCCTGGGCCCCCAGCATGAGCCCCAAACCTGCTGTCCCCCAGAATTAAAAAAATGCCGGAAAAAGGAGTCTTTCAACACCTTTTAGTTTCCTGGACATTGACTATACCTGTCCTGGGCCACAGCATGAGCCCCCCCAAACCCGCATGACCACCCCATTTTAAAAAATGCCGGAAAAAAAGGGTCTTTCAACCACCATTTTGTTTCAATGGACTTGACTTATCTGTCCCGTACCGCAGAATGACCTTAAAACCCGTCTGACCCCCAGATTCAAAAGTGCCGGGGGAAAAGGATCTTTCACCACCCTTTTAGTTTCATGGACATTGACTATACCCCGTCCTGGGGCCCCGCATGACCCCCAAAACCCGCAGATCCCCACATTTTAAAAAGGGGCCGGGAAAAAAGGGGTCTTTCAAAACCCCCTTTTAGTTTCATGGATATTGACTATATCTTCCCCGTACCGCAGAATGCCATTTAAAACTGTCTGACCCCCGATTTAAAAGTGCCGGGAAAAGGAGTCTTTAAAACCCCCATTTTTGTTTTTACTGGACATTTACAAAACCTGTCCGGGGCCCCAGCTGAGCCCCAAACCTGCATGACCCCCAGATCAAAAAAAGCCGGAAAAAGGGGGTCTTTTTAACCCCCATTTTTGTTTCACGGGCATTGACTATACCTTCCTGGGGCCCCCAGCAGAGCCCAAAAAGCATGACCAACACATTTAAAAAGTGCGGAAAAAGGATCTTTCAACCCCCATTTTAGTTTCACTGGAATTTACTATATCTGTCCTTACCACAGAATGACCATTAAACCCTGTTGACCCCCAGTTAAAAAGGGGGGAAAAAAGAGTCTTTAAAACCACCATTTTAGTTTCACGGACATTGCTATATCTGTCCTGGGCCACAGCATGAGCCCCAAACCTGCATGCCCCCAATTTAAAAAGTGCGGGAAAAAAGGATCTTTAACCACCATTTTAGTTTACGGGACATATATGCCCTGTCGGGTACCGCTTCCCCCCTCCTATGAGTGCGGACCAATTTGAGCTTCATTGGAAATATGGGGGTTAACCCCCTGTTCACCCAGGTCCCCTTTTTTCTTGGATTCTTTTTCTAATTTATCAACGTGCTGGAGGAAATTGTTTTCTTTGTTCTCTGTGGCCCATACCCCATGTCCTAAATAACCTACATCTGGTCAATTTTTTCCTTCCCCCCTTTTTTACTTTCGAGGAATTTTTTTCCCACTTTTTGTACATGCAAGTTTTTTGTATTTTAATTCTAGAAAACACTTTTTAAAATGGTGGAATCCCCCCATGTCTTTGTTTCTCTTTTTTTAATGTATTAAATGGGTTTCCAATAAGGATTGATGCATTTTAAAGATGATGCGCAGGAAAGCATTAACCACTGAAGAACAGTTGGGCGACGCTGTTGTTACTGAGATTCACAGGGCCCTGACCCAGCTAGACAGGCCTGACGGTCTTGCAAGACGATCCGCGGGCATGCGTGTTGTCGCCACATGGAAGGAGCGTCTTCTTTGTACCTCTACCTCCATGTCCTACCCCCTTTGTCGCTTACCACCTGAATTTCGCTCCATGTTCAGAAATATAAAAATTTGAGAAGGTATGGAAGAGTTTTGGGAAAAATCTTTATTAAAAGAGGCAAAAACACAGCTATTCTCAAAATCCCCCCAAAACAAAAAAAATTGCTGGATTTAAATTAACTGCAAAAGTAGATCTATCAACAAAGGGCCTGCGCCCAAATGAAAAAACACGTTCTGAAATGTATTCGGATAATACAAAGGGATTTTTGGCACCCATCAATTCACCTGTGGTGACTAAAAAATTGCTGTATTAAATTTAAATGCAAAGTGATCTATCAACAAAGCTGGGCCCGCGCCAAAATGAAAAAAAGTATCTGAAAATGTATTGGATAATAAATATTTTTTTGGGACCCACAATTCAACCCCGTGGTGACCTAAAAAATTTCTGGATTCAAATTTAAAAAGCAAAGTGATCTATAACAAAGCTGGCCTGCGCCAAAGTGAAAAAACACGTATCTGTTATGTATTGTATAATAAAATTTTTTGGCACCTTTCAATTCACCTGTGGTGACTATAAAATTGCTGTATTTAAATTTTAACTGCAAAGTAATTATCAAAAAGCTGGCCCGCGCCCAAAATGAAAAAAAACCCTACGAAATGTATTTGGATAATAAAAAAGGTATTTTTGGCACCTATCAATTTCACCTGTGGTGATACAAAATTTGGGTTTAAAATTTTAAAATGCAAATAGATCTATCAAAAAGCTGGGCTGCCCAAAGTGAAAAAACACTATTGTATGTATTCGTATAATAAAGATATTTTTGGGGACCTTTCAATTACTGAAAAGTAGATCTATCAAACAAAGCTGGCCTGGTCGCCAAATTGCTGAAATACTCTTGGATCTGAAATTTCATTCGTTGTCCGGCGGGTCGGGGCTCTGTGCCCCCCGGGCCGCAGGGCTACGATTTGAGGCGCTGCAAGCTGCCCGCGACCCACCCGCTCCTGTCCGGCCCCAGCCGCCGCGCCCCTTTACCCGTCCAGCGCATCCGTGTGATCGTGTCCCAGCCTGTCCCTGCAGCCGGGCGCGTGCCCTGTGCTGTTAGGCGCGCGCGCCGCCGGCTTCTATAGATTTAAATGGGCCAGGCCCACGATATTTGGTTAATTATCAGGCGTTGGTCTATTTTACGCGGTAGCCCCTGTCACTTCCTGATGCAGGTCCGTTGGTCGTGCTTTAGAGAGTGTTTGGTGTGCCTTAGTGTCCGTATTGCTTACCCGTGTACCAGTCCGTCCGCCACGTTTCAAGGACTTGCATGCTTGCGCTTCGCCCTGACCTTCCGCCTGCTCTGACCACGTACTCTGCTGCCTGCCTGACCTTCTGCGCTGTCCCGACTTCGCCTGTGGATTTATACAGATTTTGTACCACGCAAGGTACCCGGGCCGCCTCCGCAAGCAAGTCACGGTCAGGTGTAAGACTGGTAGTCTCACGGCAGGCAAGTCATCCCGCTTTTGCGGCGGGCTCTGTGAAAATCCGGGGGCTACTTAGTTTCGTTCCCTGGCGTGGTTAGCTTACTATCATCGCTTGCGGGGGTTCCAGGCGATCCACCGTACCCGTACAGTACGCGACTGGCCATGGATTCCGCCAGGGTACCCTTACCTGTACTTCGTGATGTCTCAACGGCATGTCGTCCAGCAGTTGCCAGCGTATTGACCAGCTCACCGCATGATGATAACCTAGACAGCTCGCCTACCACCGCCTGCGACGGGCGCTGGCCCCGCCGTGGCACAGTTTGCTCCCGTACCTCGGACCTCCTCTGCAGCTGCCGCTACATCCGCTTTGATGGAGATCCAAAGGAAATGCCGTGGCTTCATCTGTCAGTGCGCCATCCACCTGGAGATTTTGGGGCACACTACCCCAACGAGCTGGCTAAGGTGGCTTTGTTATTAGCCTCTTGTCGGGGAAGCCTTGGCTGCTGGGCCACTGCTATGGGACGAGTGATCCACAGACGGCGCAATCTACAAACCTTCTCAGGGGTCCGCACCGTTCTTTGAGGAACCTGGCCGTGCTCCTCCACGGCGGGGGCTTCCTTTGCTCGTCTCCGTCAGGGCGACTCCACCTATGGGTCACTACTGTGCATCGCACCCTTGCCTCTGAACTGAAGTGATATATGAGGCCCTAACTACACCCACCCCCCCCCCCCCCCCCCCCCCCCCTCCCATGGGGGGATGCAACCTTATGGCAAGGTCTCTCGGGCCATATTAAGGATGAGCTCGTGGTTCGGGATCTTCCGTCTACTCTGGATGACCTAATTCAGTTGGCTCTCGAATAGACATTCGGTTTGCGGAGGAAAGACAACACGGAGCTCGTCTTCAACAGGAGGTGCCCGCTCACGGGGCTACCACGTTGGCTCCCGTCTTCCAATGGTCTCCACGACCTCTGCCTAAGGTTCCGGAGGATGTATCCGTTCGAATGAGAGAGCACCTGTCAGAAGATACTCGCAGGTCGCCTGAGGCAGTTATGCTTTACTGTGGCGGGTTCTGGCCACTTTATTGGGGATGTCCGAGTGCCGTTCCGGGAAACTTGCGCACATTAGGGTTCGCAGGAGTGGCGTCACAAGGTGTTCTGTGCAGCATCTCTCCGTTACTGACCTCCCGTTAGTCTGTGTGAATTTCACGGACAGCACTTCCAGGCCACCGCCTTCCTTGATTCGGGGTCCGCAGGAGAACTTTATCAGCCAGGCTAGGTCTCAAAGTATCGTTTCTCCGGTGACCCTTTGCCAGAAAACATGGTACGGGTCTCCTCTGTAAGTGGCGAATGCCTACAGGATGTGTATTCGGTTCTGATCACGGGCGCCTCTATCCTTACAGTTTGGCGCTCTACACGAGAATACTCTGAAGCTGCTGGTCCTGGCTCTCGCTCTGCTCCGAGATTCTACTTGGGCCTTCATGGTTTGCAAGCATGGCTCCCGACCTTTGGACTGGAAACACGGGCGGAAAATGATCGCGTTGGGGCCCTGCGTGCTACACTCTGTTGCTGCTAGAGACGGTTTCTCCGTTCTCTGCCCTTCGGTCGCTCCTGTAAACTCTTAAAAACCTCTGTGAGGTCTTCCCGCCCGATATCAGGATTGGCCGATGTTTTTTCTGAAAAAACAGGTCATATATAGATAACCTCCGCACGTGGCCGTTCGATTGCCCCATTGACTGCTTCCTGGGACAAACTCCTCCCCGAGAAGTAGTTACCCTCTTTCTGTTCGGAGGACTAAGGCTATGTCCGAATATATCCAAGATAACCTCGGAAGGGGATTCATTGTAAGTCCTCCTCGCCCGGCGGGGGTGGATTTTCTTTGTAGAAAAGAAAGATGATTTCTCTCCGACCATGTATCGATTACGGGATTAATTAAAATTAACTATCAAGCATCGTACCCATTCCTTGCAACTTCCATAACGAATCATTCTTAGGTGTGTTACGCTAATCTCCTAAATTAACATAATTAACTATTTTACCACCATCAACTATAACTATACTTTATATATACCAATAAACACATATCATTCAAAAATATAATTACATCAAATTAAGCAGCAATAGGATCCTTCTGAATGTCAGACCTATCTCGAATTAATTTTTTGTATTCGCCATCCCAACTCTTAAATCTAAACTTTAATATAGAGATATATACATAAACACAATTCTCACATAACCAAACAATCCATTCTCACCTAACTTCCATCTTCACTCTCACTTGTAGCACTGAGTCACCTCTTGTACTTATCCCTACCTCACACCTTTGTTTTAATACTAATCCGCACTAATACAGTAATTAATTTCTCTATTAGTTTAGTGTTTATACAATCATAGTATATCCTCACACTAAATACATCCCGCTTATCCACTAAATAGTTTAACCCAAGTTACTTTCAAATTAACACTCTCAACTTAATGACTGTGTCTCCAAATTATTACTTAGAGAGATGAGATCACGATAAATTACACCACGCTCTCAATGGTGATCTCTCCTCGCGCACCACTCCCTCAGCGAAATATATGTGTGCGGAAAGTTGTTGCCACTTGGGAGACTGGCGTATGTTGGCCACACCAAAGTCTCTATATGTGCACACACACTCACACAAGGTCAGCCGAGCTGCAGTGGGCGGTCGCTC
Source organism: Phyllomedusa bahiana (assembly GCA_025379985.1). Classification (NCBI taxonomy): domain Eukaryota; kingdom Metazoa; phylum Chordata; class Amphibia; order Anura; family Hylidae; genus Phyllomedusa; species Phyllomedusa bahiana. The sequence continues at coordinate 24,870 of JAODAL010038424.1, forward strand.
AAGACGCGGTTTGATCGCCTCAAATACAGCATTCGCTTTATTCTTTGCACCAGTGCTGTCTCGCCCACCGGACCACACAACGCCCCTTCATCCTCGAGGTCGAAGCCTACTCGGTAGTTGCAGGAGCGGTTCTCCTCCAGAGCTCCCCCTCGGGAATACACGGTAATTGCGGCTTTCTTATCCAGACCTTTCTCCAGCCGAAAAAAAAATATACTATCGGAGACTCGGGAATTGTGGCAATTAAATTGGCCCTGGAAGAATGGCTGGGGCACCTGTGGAGGGAGCTGTCACCCACCGATTTATTAAGCCTGATCACAAGATTTCTCTACCTACAGTTCTGCCCAGACGGTTCTGAATCCACGGCAAGCTAAGGTGGTCACACAAAACTCCCTAAAATAAAACAAGCATCAAAAAACTACCATCATTCTACTCCCAAAACCTTCATACTCCCCACACACTAACACATACCTATTTTATTCTTCCACTCCTCCACACCACCACATAACACACTCCACACTCCTCACACCACACTTATTCATTATTTACCCAAACTCCCCATCACTTTCTACCACAATACCTCCATCAACATCTTCCCACTAAAACATCCTATTTTCCCATCCATTCTCCCCTATTTCATTACTACCACCTACCTCCCCACAACTTAAACCTCAATTTTCCCCCACACAGATATTTCCTAACTCTCCAAAATATACTCCATATCCACCATATCCAAGCTACACCTGTGTCCATACCACCATTTCTACATCACCATCCACACAAATAAGTATATTCCCATCCCCCCCACACACGCATTACTCCATAAATCTCATTCCTATTCTATCTAACACGTCATTATGTTGCGCACCCTAACTGATGACAGTACCGCGACACTCCTTATATTCCCCTATCATATGTTCGATCTAAGTTACTTGTCACTTTAGTCAGTCATGTGTAAGATCTACGTCATGTACCATATTTGATCTCACAAATAAACACAATCCCTTTAATCCATTGTCAACCCCTCACTCCCTCCTCCCAACATGCCCCCGATAACAAACTCCACGTCTGTTTCACCCTAATCCACGAACTGACAATCAACTATTTTAGTACCCTAAGATAACTTGTCCTCAAATTCTTTCCATATATCACCCCCAATCTCAACCTTGTTCCTCATAGATCACCACCACGCTCCAACTCCCATATCACCACTCCTCATCACTACTGCACCCACACTCGTACAAATAACCGCCTCCACATTATTAATCTCCGCCCGACTATCCACCGCCACACTCCATATTTCTCATGTCTGTCTGCAACAAGTAGACTGTCGAGCTGAATCGTCTATGTGACGACACTTCTACATTCTTCTCCCTCCTGACTCCAATATACCATCCAGTTTAGATATCTTCCGCTCACCAGTCCACTCGACACACCATCCTATGTTCACATAATAACACACCAGAGAGAGAGATATATCAAATCATCATCCAAACTATACCCCCATACTCCCCCCCAATATATATGATCCACCATCCCCAACAAGAATCCCCTTCCCCAAACAGTAGTTAAGTCATGAAATTCACTATAGATCCACCAACCAACCACTATCAAGTGTCGTGACCAATCTTGTCACGTCCCTGAATTCCTCTATTCTAGTAGTAATGTCCTCTAAGATAAATCTGTTGACACTGTCAACAGTTCACAACCACGCGTCCGCTCCACTATCCTACCAAACTCTACATCATAAAACCCCACACTTCACATAGTTTCCATCATTCCCAACAATCGTCAGACCCACCCCCACTCTATCTGTAGTGACATCCTCTTAACTGACAATATAGATACCCATCACTGTGTCATCGTCTACCTTGAGCCCGTCTCCCATCCATCACAACACAAGTGTGAACCACACATAATCTTTCTCCCGACACATACCAAATAACCATATAATCTCCAGTCATCCCAACAATAGTCCTCTCCACACACCTTATCCACACATACCAACACCTCCTACCACCAATGACACATATTACTCTACACACACCATCCTGTCCCTGCACTCACTACTAACTATCCACCTTATAACTCAAGTCTCTCTCCTGCCGCCGTCACATGAACTAGTAGTGTTCTCTGTCATTAATCCAAGATGATCTGTCCACCACCACTCCCACCTCCAACCCTATCACCGCATCATCCCTCCTACATTGTCCTTCCCTATTCCACTTCTTAACTGCATAGTGTATATTGAACTACTACTAACTCACTCCTCTCACAATACGTCCCCATAACTCTCACACTACCCTCACCTCACTCACACTCTCTCCACTCCCTCCAAACCTCACTCCCGCACTAGTCCCACACTCCAACCACCAACACCACTCTCACTGTGTCGTGTCACACCACACCTCCATCCCCATTTCTACCCCGAAAGTAAAGAACACAACCCAAACCTTCTACCATAATTCACCTAGACACTGATTATAATATACATATATATACCATACTGCACTCCAAGACATTATCACTCAGATACACTCTCTACACACTCACTTAAGCAGTGTGTCACCATACACCTATAAAAAACCACTACACTCATTATCACCACTCACCAACACACCCTCAATATTAGAGAGAACGTATTTGAATACACACACCCACCTATTACCTATCGTCGTCTCCACACTGTTCTTACCTCCTATCCCAGAATTTCACACATCTGAGATTCCTACCTCACTATACGTGTACAGTTGTTCCTACTACCCCACACACCCCACTCACACACAACAACCCCCCCCCCCCCCCAAACTAACCTCACCCTCCCCCACATCCCCTTGACCATACCCCCCCCCCTCCCCACCCATAGACCTCTGTTGTCAGTTACAAGTTGTGTTATGATCTGAGTCCATCAGTAGCCTGTCATATGCTCAATTACAAAATACTGTAATTACAAACACAAAACGCGCACTAATTCACCATCCCATACACACACTTAAACCCGCCCCATATAGAAGACTATGCGTAGTCATACTGCTACACCACTTCACACCAGCACATTTCCTATCTAGTAATGACGTCTATCCCCCCTACCCATAACAATCTGATACTATCTGTGTTACATCTCAGTAATGATCCCTGACACCATATTACAATCATCAGATCTTTAACATTAATATACTAGAAACTCATTATCTCTATGTTCCTTTTTCCAATACTCTTTACCTCCCCGTAGTCCTAATCCTTAGTCCACTTTAACTCTCCAGTCCATCCCACAACTACCTTGCTATAATCCTGTATTACTTCATCATTCATCTTTCATACCTTCAAATGCCGATATTGTCCTTGTCTTCAGAAATCGACTTACCTGCACTACACTACGTCTGTTAACTATATGTATATGATGCACATTACATTGCCTTCAATAATATACATGTAAACTCCTCACTCAACATTTTAATTATACCACAATCTCAACTCCTCCATATTATCCCTTTGCATTCCCACGCCGCCTTTCACCACCCTTCAATGCTGTCCCCTAACCCCTTCTCTCCTCTGTGTCCATCTTTCCACCTATTATCTATGACCTCACTCTGACATATATCCATCACCACTCTACCACACAATACCCACTCGTACAGCACATATACGTTCTCATCAATCACTCGCCTCTGTAGCTCATCTCCTTTCTGTTCCTCTCTTCGCACATCATTCAATTTTTCTCCCGCTCTGACATGCTTGTCAATTTATACCCTATTGCTCTAATGTGTGTGATCCAGTTTACGGCATCTGATATACTGCTGTATCACATTTTTATATGCTACATACACAATCAGTGTTCCGTAGTTCCAATTACAATAACACTATATCCTATAGTTATGTAAACACCCATTTGTTCCTTGTCCTCCGTGTGCCTCCTGCAACTTCTAAGATACCCTCATTTCTCTAGTCCTTGTGTCACTCTAGAAAAAGACTCTCTCGCTTCTGTATACACAAGTTTAAACATTTTCAACAACTAGACAACCATCCTGTTCAACTTCACCAATATGCTCAGGACAGTATACATGATCCGCCGTTACCTCACCTAAAACTGCTGCACTCTAATCACCCAGTACTATGTCGCCCTGTCACTCTGTATATCATCTCATATCACATTGTATGATCCTACTATACCTTACATCTGTCCATGCAATACAACGACATTGTCTCCTCGTACGTCTCAAAATCTGAACGCCATCCTGTATGCATATCTATGTGTCACCACTCCTATCCATCTCTACCTCCTTAATCTGTCTGATATCTCCTGTTAATAGTGATACAAAAGCACTCTCTCCATCACTCCACTTCCTTAACATACCTCTCGTCACCTCAGTCTCTCCTGACTCCCCGCATATATGTATTGTACTTTCCTGTGACTGTCGTACAGTATTCTCCCTTCTATCACCTCTCACCTCTCCCCCATACACAACACATCAAATCAAAAAAATACCATATCAAAAATTAAAAAAACATTATACCATACAACCACCTACACCCCCAATAAATCTAAAATCCCAACACAACTCCCCCACTACTCCCCCCCCCACATACCCCCCCCCCCCTCCAACTAAACAAATTCCCAACCACATTAACAATAAACAATCACAAATTAAAACTTACCAATCAATCCCATCACATATACCCTCTTATCTATTAATTTTCCCCCTTCCCCCCATATTATTCCCCACAACCTATATCTCCTCCACTATCTCACACCACCCATACCATCCCACCCATATCCAAACAACAAAATACCCACATTACTAAATTTCTAACAAACAAATCCTAAAACACAACACAACCCCCCTACCCCCACAAACCCCTATACTCTCATCCCAACTTTCCACCCCCATACCTTACAACATCTTTATCTATTCCAATACCCAACCACAACTCCCCATTTTTTAAACGCTCACACTCACACTCTCACCACAACAAAAACAATAAATATATAAATATATCCAAACAAAAAATCTATCCTCATCATCTCTGTAATACCATAATTGTATGAGATCACATGTACTATAGTAACAGTGATATTGCACTGATATCATCACCACAATCCATTAACCTTACCCATCATATCATCTCAGATTCTATATCACTAGACATATGACTGAGTATTTGACAGTTCTCATTACTCTCCCATCGCCAGTCCCTCCAGCCACATGTTTATCTCTCAACCAGACATCTCCTTGATGCAACTCTATACGCTCCATTGCATCTGTATCAACCATAATGGAGTAGCTTTGTGTATGACTATTCGTTCCTATACTGTGTTGTCAGCTATCTAGTTTCCATAGTGACGTGTCATGACAAATCTAATTTGTGTCAATTCACTCTCATTATGACTTTGAATGCATGCTCCGATGTGCCCTGTACCATCAATGTACGCTCCTCCTATATGTGACCTTGAATTATCTCGCCTCGGTGACCTCTAGTGTGTCCAACAACTAATCTCACATCTCTGATCCTGTAATTATATGACAAAGTTTAGATGAGAGCTCCACTATCCTGTATCTTTCCACTGTCTAGCAATCTCTCCTGCACACATACACCATTGATGTGTCATGATACCCTGATGCCAAAATAATGTATTCATGAGTGGCACCTATCCTTTACACCAATCATGTCAAAATGTGAAGTTGTGACAGAAATCTCCCTAACCTAAAGAAGGATAATTGTCATCCCAATAGATCCCTTCATATAAATCATATATATGATTCAAGAATACTATAGAATAATAGAAGAATACAATCATAGGTTTATGTGTGTGTGTGTCACTCTTCTATTAGTCTCAATGATTGATTATAAACTAATTACATTAATAAATGAATTGTCAGCCACTCTTACTCATTGCTAGAGCTAAGAGAGAGTGTGAACTACTCTCATCACTCTACAGACTAGATCTGTGTCTTGTTGCGTGCGCACATAGTACAGTAGGTGTCTCTCAGAGTAAGATACAACCTGTATGTGTCATGATAATGTATTGTTGATGTATATATTATTATTAATTAAGATGGTCTTATTTGTGTTGATGCTTATAGTGCTATCATTCACCTTTGTGACTAAAGAAATTGGAAGTGAAGTCAATTTGGACTGCTCGCCCGTTTGCCACCAACCCCCCCCTATCTCACACCACTCCACGGCTCACTGTCGCACACACTCGCGACCCCACACCCCCCCCTGTAACAATAACAATACCACCATTCTCAAAAAATTACAAATCTTGCATATATGATTAGAGCAGTAGTGAATTACGAGGAGAGAGGTATAGATTCTAAAACTGAACTGTTAATCAATTAATTAGCTGTGAGATGAATGTAATTTAGCACTAATGTATCGTATGTCGTGCTAATGCTGGGTTTCTGATGCAGTGTGACAACATAGAGGCGGGATTTGTGGTGCTGTTGTGTGCTATGCTGATGTTTATGTAGTCATATGGAGATATCATGGCATATGTGGTGAGGAAAAGTGTTGTGTTGTGTCAACTATTGACAAGAGAGAAAATCTGTGGCAGCAGAGAGGAATGATAACTAGTCCTGTCGTATGAGGAGTACTTCTTGGCTGTTGGATTCGCAGTGTAGCGCCCAATTCCTACAGTGGACAGAGGCAGGCAACCTCTGTAAGAGAGGTAAGTAAGCAATGTGTTACGAACTGCCCCGATATCCTGCAAGGGACGAGGGTTTGTCTGTGGTCCGCATGACAGACTGTGGGCTTGCTCGTACTGCCAAACTGGGACTTACCTTGCCATACTCTGCTCCCTGCTGTTCTCTGCCAACCAGTGCATACGTCCCAGCCTCCTAGGTGCGTGCACTGGCTCTGCAAATTTGAAGGGATAGCACCCAGTAATTGGCTTAATTACAGGTGCTGACTGTATATCTTCTGGCACCTTCTCTGCTTTCTTGCCAGAACTACAGCACCCTGAGCCTCATACAAAGGCATTAGTTTACTGTTCATGTCTTACCATGTAATCCAGACCTCTGCCTCTGTCCTTTGTCCCGTTCCCGTCCCCTTCGCCAGCTGACCTACCCTGCCCTTCACACCACGAGCTGCTTACAATTTTTGTAGCCACACTACACATTGTCCCATCAATTTCACAAGGCAAGAGGTCTGTGTGTGTGTGTTCAGTCGTCCCCTTTACACTGAAAGGCCCAAACTCGTGACGTGGCTTATACCACTGCTTGTGGTGGTCCAGTGGATCTACACACAATCGGTCGATCCCAGTCAGCCCCCCACAACCAGAAGCCATTACAGTTAGATCCGGCCATGGATCCTGCCGCCGGTTGCCTCTACCAAGTGTTCAGTATTTCACTATGGTAGTTGTCTCAGCTAGTACGCAACAAAGCACCCAGCGGGCGATACAAGTTAACCAGTTGACCACCTGATGCACCCAGCTCATTTGCAGTCCAGAAACACACCATTGCCACCTGCTGCTGCTTCTCCACCTACAGCTCCTGTAGGCATCCATGGTCCAGGCTACCACCTCTCCATTGCTGACAAAAGTTGAGGGAATGTCGGGCTTCATCACGCAGTGCAAAATTCCTGTGGAACTCATTGCTAACAAGTTTTCCCACTGAATGCTCCAAGGTGGCATAGTGGTCAGGTATCCTCACTGAATCCTGGCACGGCCTACCCTGAGAGATGATAGGACATATCCAGTGACTGCTAACCACCCTGCTTTCCTGGATGAATTCTGCTCCATTTTGAGGAAACCCGTTCGGTGTCTTCCAAGCGACTGCTCTGCTAGACCTTTCAAAGAAGGACTCAGTTCGGGCAGTATGTCATAGAGTTTCGTACACTTGCCTCAGACCTGCCACGTCTGACTTCATTTTTCCCAGGTTGAAAACAACTTTGCACCGCCTTCGGTTCATGTTCAAAGCCTCCACCTGTGTCACATTTGGATCGCTGCGAATCTTCTTTGACTGCATCTCTGGTCTCTAAGTATAGTTGCCTACTGGTCCGGGACTTGTCAAGGCCTTTGGTATCTCTTGACATTTAACAGATAAATACCTGAATGACTCTTTTCAGTTTTGCACCGAACATTTGAGTCTACAAGTGGGGGCGTTGCACAAAGAAAAAAATGAGTTCTGTGAGTTACCCTGTACTCCTTTGTGGTCCTTCTCTGGTATTCAGGGCTACAGTTTGTCACACTTCAGTGGTCTATTGGAAAAAAGGTTATTCACACATTTGGGGACAAGATGTCATTCCTGGTGTCGTGTGTTACCGCGTCGGGGTGTTTGTTCCACTCTCACTGGAGTCGTCCACTCCTATGCTGGGGGCTGCCCTTCACCGTTCTATCTAAGTATTAAATGTCTTATGCTGGGCTGAGACCCTCCTATGTATTTCCTATTGACCTACCTGCCTGGAACAAACTCCTACTTGGAGGCAAGCGTCTGGCTTTTGTCCATGGCCCATGACACAGGATCATGGCAGCCTAGGTAAAAGAAAATCTTCACAGAAAACAGTTTCATTCTTTTTAGCTGCGTTCTTCTTTGTGGAGAAAAAGGAAGTTACTCTTTGACACCTACATTGACTATCGAGGTCTCAATTAAGATTTACAGTTTAAGAACCACTTCTGCTGCCACTGAATATCCCATCTGTACGGAGCAGTGTATTCATGAAACTTGACTCTGATGGGCATTGCCTTTCAACTCGATTCAATATATAAGTTGAAGGGATGAGGGGAAGACTGCCTTTACATTTTTGAATACCTAGTTATGCCCCTTTGGCCTCTGTAATGCCTCTTAGCCGTCTTCCAGGAATTTGTTAATGACATCTTCAGAGACCTCTTGTACTGGTGTGATGTTGTGTACCTGGACAACATACTGATTTTCTTGACCTAGTCTTGAAGCTCATGACGCCCACGTGCGCCAGGTTATGAGATGCTTATGGAACAACAAACTTTATGTCAAGCTTGAAAATTAGTCTTTCAACAGACCAATCTCCATTCCTTAGGTACATTGTCTCCAACAAAGGACTTCAGATGGACTCCGCCAAGTTTTCTTCCATCTTGCAATGTATGGGTATACAGGTCCATACAGGGGGGTTATTTCTGGGTAGAGATTATTCGGCAACTTACTGGCAGTTTATTCCACACTTTTCCACAGTGGTGGCATCTATTGTGGTGCTTACCAAGCAGAAAGGAAATCCCAAATGGTGGCCACATGAAGTGGAAAAAGCATTCTCCCATTAGAAGTCTGCATTCGCCTACGAACCTATTACATATAGACGCGAGCCAGCGAAGCCCTTCATTCTTGAAGTGGATGCCTCTTCTTTGGGAGAAGGTGTAGTTCTTACACAGAAGACCTCCAAAGACAAAACCATTACTTGTGGTTTTTTTTTTTTCTAAAGGATCTCCCCTCTGCCAAGAGGACATTTACGCACCTATAAGGGATCGACAATTGCTGGCCATAAAGTTGACTTTGGAATAATTGCACAATCTACTGGAGGGGACTCGTCATACCAACCATAAGAATCTTTCATACCTCCAGACAACATGCTTGAACCCTCAGCAATCCAGATCCCTCTTCTTCTCCAGGTTTGATTTCCTGATACACTTCCGACCAGCAGACAAGAATATAAAGGCTGATGCCCTCACCCATGCTTCTAGGAATAAAGTTATGTTGTGGTGCGGGATCTAGGCCAGTGACATGCTGGGCTAGACTCTACACCACAACATATCTTTCCTCCTTAACGTGTGATTACAGTTGTACATACTGACCTCCAACTTGTTCCCCCAGGGAACTTTCGTACCTCCTGCTCTTACGAATAGAGTCTTGAAGTGGGGTCATTGTTCTTTGCTGACTGGGCATCCTGTGGTGTGAAAATCTTGTTTACTCATATCTTGTCATTACTGGTGGTCTAACTTGGATCAAAATGTCAAGGACTTTGTTCTTTCTTGTATCACATGTGCCCGTGACAAGATTTTATGACTCAGACATGTTGGCCTTTTGCAAAAATTGCCCATACCAGAGTGTCTGTGGACCCATATAGCCATGGACTTCATCACTTCCCTTCCACCCTCCTGAAATAATACCATTTGGGTGGTTATGGACCAGATCTCGAAGATGTCCCATTTCGTGCCTCTGCTCTGTCTCCCCTCAACTCCTCAGCTTGTTGGCCACTTTTCTGGTATATTTTCTGCCTGCATGGTCTGGCCTTGCATAAATTCTTGGACTGGGGGTTCCAATTTGTCTCCAAGTTCTGGCGTGCTCTGTGTTCTCATCTCCGGGTCAAATTAAATTTCTCTTCAGCCTACCATCCTCAAATTAACAGGCAAGTGAGAACAGTAAATCAAGTTCTGGGAGATTATCTGCGTCACTTTGTCTCTGCACGTCAGAATGACTGGACCAACTTGTTACCCTGGGCGAAATCCTCCTACAACCATTGGGATTCCAATTCGGCCGAAGTCTCCCCCTTTTATATCGTTTATGGACTACACTTTCGCCCCTCCATCTGCTTTTTCAGATGTTCCTGCCATGGATGACCAAGTTCAAGACTTTATGGCCACTTGGCAAGAGACCCAATGGTCCTTACTTCAGTTTCCTCTCATGTGAAATCATAGGCAGACAAGACAAAACGACCTCCTCTGACCTTCTCCCCAGGGGACAGGGTATGGTTTTCCACAGAGTATGTGCGCTTGAAGTTCTCCAGCTGCAAGTTGGGTCTGCGGTTGCTGGGTCCATTCAAGGTCCTCTGAAATACCAACCCAGCGGGTTACAAACTCTGCCACCCTCAATCTCTCCGCATCTCATACTCCTTCCATGCCTCCCTCCTCAAGCTGATAGTACTCAACCGCTTTTCCCAGGAGAACGTTTCTACATCTCCTGAAGTCGATTTTACAGATGTTTTTTAAATGAAAGAGATTCTGGCCGTGGCTTATACTTTCTCTTTTGCTGGTTGATATGTGAAATAAAGATGATAAACCCTCAATGTTCTGAACATTTATAGCATACAAGAGGCTTGAAGTCTCAATATAAAGGATTAGGAATATGAGGATGTGGTGATGTATGATAAGAAGGACATTTATGAAGAAGCTTCCAGAGGAAAGAAAAATAAATAGGAAATCACTTACATATGTGTATTTTACAGAGTACTTCAGCACACAAATCTCAGACAAGACTATATAATAGTCTTAGTTTATTATAAGAAAGACAATGGTGGAGAATAGAGCTATAGAGATGAGCATGGTAGACCGAGGATAGACCACAATAATGAACCATTATCGTCTATTTCTTAGGGCTATTCACAATAAATTAAAAATTTTTTGATGACTGCATTCAATAACAAAAAACGGTTTTAAAGAGTGAAAAGTTAATGTAGACAGATTTTTTATCTCTGGAGTGTGAGTCCTGAGGATCTTGTCTTCTTGTGAGCCTAAGAAGGGTTATATATAATGGCCCAGCAGACCACAAGAGGTTGTTTTATTGGACCCAAGCTCTTTCAGAAGAATGTACACTAATATTTTAGGACCTCAGAGATCTAGCCGAACACAACCTCTTTTGGGGCTGACTTTCAATTTTTTTAAAAACCTTTTTATTTAAAAACCCTCCAATGCATAGAAAGGGATAAATCATTAAACGGCACGCATAAGCCTTTTCTATAAGCACTGGAAAGCAGAGGAAACCTCTGATCCCCAGCATTTAACCCTTTGATTGCCGCAATCAGGACCGCCAGCAAATCAAAGGGAAATTTTCCCGCTCATCGGGTGATTGGGCTCCAAAACCCCATGGAGTCCAGGGAACATCTATACAGCCAGCTCTGGGGACCTAGAGTAGCCCCAGGGCTGTCTGCATGGGAAGGCTGCTCTGACTGCTGTCTGTCATAATGACATACAAGGTAATGTATTAACATACATAAATATGCTAATACATTACTAAGTGTAAAAAAAAGTCTTAAACAGTTATCCCTTAATTGGATTTTAAAAACTTAAAAAAAAAAACCTTAATAAAGTGTAAAAAAAAAATATTTAAATAAACATTACACCAAAAAAAATAAAAATTAAGGTATCTACATGATTGAAATAACCTGCAAAATTCATCTAACAGGTTATTTAGTGTGATATTTGAATGGTGTAAAAAAATAAAAGAAACAAAATTCTACAGTAATTTGTTTGTAAACTTAAAGGGGTTTTCTCGCTACAATGATTGGGTTTTAATTAAAAGATCTTTAAAAAACAAGCAGCTTTGCAATATATGTTCATTAACAAATGTCCTACTGATTTTTGAGTTATCCCTGTTAGTAGTAGTGCATCAGCTCCTCAAACTCAAATAAGCAGTGGGACCGTTGATCTTTATCTCACTAGCTGTCAGTCTGATGACTCATAAACCTCTGAATACAGGTCAGAGCACAGAGCCCCTCCCCCACAGTATGCTTCTGTAGTGGAGAGAGAGGGAGGGGCTCTGGCTTCTGTGTCTGTGTGGATTAACCCTGTGTGTGCCTGCTTCCTCCTGCTCCCCTACACAGATTGAGGAGAGCAAAGGTTTATCTGTAGTCAGAAAATGTGACAGCAGTGACCCTGTTTTTAAATAAAACATGATGTGTCTGTGGAGCTCTGACTATACTAATAGAACAGATGAGGGGGGCATGTGAACGCTTCCTATCTCTCCCTGCTCTGCTGTATTAGTGACACATCGTGATTATAGTAACTCACTTCACAGCTGCCCTGTGTCTGTTCTGACAGGGTTTGTTTGTTGTTGCTTGAGATGGAGATTTGTATGCTAAGCAGGGGGTATAGGAACATTTACATCCCCCCTGCTCTGCTATTAGCAATCACAGCTTCACAGAACTCTCCACATTCACAGATCAGCCCTCTCTCTGCTGTCTCCGTGGAGCTGACAGTGCAGCTGATCCAGGAGCCTGCAACAGACCTAGGCAGGCACACACAGGGTTAACTCTGGCAGCAAACCTCCTAGCCCTGCTGTATAGAAGGAGAGCTGTCTGTTTGCTGAGGGTGGGGTGAAGGGGGAGGAGAAGAGGCAGACAAGAAGCATGCCCCTGAATTCAAAAATGCTTTACTGCCAGAAGCATTGAAGTGCGCTGCAAGCGTGTAATGAGACAACGCCTATACCCTCTGACCCCCAAAAATACAACTGCCCCCATGTCACTGAAAAGATAAAAAAGGCCTGGCATTTCAGGGGTTAAAAGTGGTGATGTACATGCTCTGTATAGATAGGAGATGACTCTTAGAATCATTTTCTTTGGTGGGCCCATGGAACCTGAAGTCCAACAGTAGGCCTAAGGTTTGCCAGTCTGATACTGGGCAATTCATCTAGCATCAGAGAAACTTTAAAAGGAACAGAACCCTTCCCGACTTTGGATGTACCTGTACGTCTTAGCAGGAAGTGACTTCCCACAAATGAACATATTGGTATGTCTTGGACATCGTGCAGGCTCTCAAGCAGGCCCCGCAGGATCACGACATGGGACCAGCGGTATATTACAGCTGGCCGCATGCTGCTCATTCCAGCCACAGGTGATAAACCTCTTAGCGGCAACAATCTATCTCAATCGCTGCAGCTAAGGGAAAGCACCTTTTGTCTCCCCTGCAACAGCAGCGGCACGATCGCCACTGCTGTCTGCTAACCTGACATATCCGGTACTGTCCTGTACACATGACCAGGCATTGTGAGTGCAGAATTTTGTTCAAAATGCCTCACAAAAACCTTAATAAAAAGTGTTCAAAGCATCATATGCAACCCATAACAGTACCAATAAAAATGTCAACTCATCCCGCAAAAAACAAGCCCATAATGAGTGGACTATGAAGACATAAAAACGCAATTTTTTGTAAACACATTTCTATTGTGTTAAAGCAATAAAACATAAAAAAACTACATAAAATTTAAATCAATGCAATTGTACCGCATAGTAAAGCTATCGTGTCATTTATACCGCATGGTGAACACTGTAAAATTGAAGCCCAAAAAACAACAGTGAAACTTCGTTTTTATTACTCCATGGAAACTTTTATGGTTCAATGCTAAAAAAAACTATGGAACACCTATGCACCCGAGAACTATGGATTACGCCTCCTTTCCCCGCTCGTACAATACGATCGTATTGTATGCGTGGGGAAATAAGTGACATGTCAATTATTAGCGGCGAATAAGCATGCAATGCATGTCTATGGGGCTGGTGCCCCCACGCCGCTGCAGTACGCGCGTATTAGCGAGAGCTTCCGAAATACACAATGTATTGTGTCGTGTACTATATGCACCACATCACATTGTGTGAACATACCCTTTCTATGATTGGCTGGCTAACATTTCATTCAGCCGCTGGGGAAAACCCCCCCATGGTAAAACCCCCCCGGGCATGCCC
>JAODAL010038425.1:0-39227 GCA_025379985.1 Phyllomedusa bahiana
GCTAAACCCTCAACTGCCACTAACAGCCTGCCAAAATCTCGAAAAAACGGGCCCCCCCCCTATCCGGATAAAAATGCAATGGGAGACCGTGTAACCAAAAAATGTGGTAAAAAGAAGTGCGGGGCCAGCTGGGGGGCAGAGGGAAACCCCGGTAGGGAAACAAAGGAGCCATCTTCGAGAATCTATCTGCCACCACCCAAATGACTGGTTTCGGGGAGGCCGTAAAAAAGCCTGGCCCCATGGGCCCCAAAGGTCTTTCGGGCACGGTAGAGGCTGAAGCAGACCGGGGTCTGAGCGGGGGACTTTATTACACACGGAGGTAAAAGGCCCAGGACAAAGTTTTTAAAAAATCGAGCGAAGGGGGACCACCAAAAATATTGACATTAGTTCGGGAATTTGGCCAGTGCCGCTGTTCGTGGGCAGTCCCCATTCGGGATACGGGGATGGAAGGAAATGTACGTGGTCTTCCAGGGGGTATGTTGAAGGTCCCCCGGGGGCCGCCTGAGGAGTCTTCGGGGGAATTTTGTGCTCGGTGGCCGAGCCCCTGTGTCCGAAACTAAGGGGGCGTTTTGGTTCCCCGCGGGCCGAAAGTTAAAAAAAATCAAAGCAGCGAAAAAAGGACAAAGGGCCCTTGCGGGTTATTCTTGAGCAGATTTGAGTAAAGTGATTTTTGTATGGGTGAAGATTCGATGGGGGGGGACTCCTCCAGCAAGTCCCCCATTTTCTGGGTAATTTTGGGCCCAGTTTTTGCGATACGTTTGTATAATTCTTTTGGGCTGGGATGAAGTTTTTGGAAAAGAAACCGCAAGTACGCAGTTTCCAGAGGACGAGGACCTTCTGTAGGAGGAAAACACCTTTACCTACTGAGGAGGCGTCTACTGTCTAGGACAACGGACAGTTGCGGGTCGGGCGAGGAAGACAGGAGCAGAAGCGAATGCTGATTTAAGGCGATCCAAAGGCTTCTTGGGCTTCTGGAGGCCAGGGATTTAGGGTTGGCATTTATCTTAGTAAGGGCCATTGCAGAGGCCAGGAGCGTGTAGGAAATGCAGGACGAAAACTGTCTGTAATAGTTTGCAAACCCCAGGAAAGCGTTGGCATGGAGCGAAGGCCCAACTGGTCGAGGCACTGTAAGACGCTGAACGCATAGAGGGATTCCATCTGGGGGACCTGTTTGAGACGATGTACCCAGGAAGGGCAACGAGGTGCGTTCAAACAAGAATTCTCACGTTTGGATATAATGGTGGTACGGAGACGTTTGAGACATCTGGCCGGATGTGGAGGCGGTTGAGTTTCCAGATCAGGAGAGAAGATGAACAATGTCATATAGGTAGACGTAACAACAGACGTAGAGAAGATCGCGGAAGATCTCATTGACCAAATTCTGGCAACACCGCTGGAGCGGTTGCGAGCCAATGGCATCGACGAGGATATTCAAAATGGCCCATCTGGGTATTAAAGGCCGTTTTCCATTCGTAGCCTTACGGATACGAATCAAGTTGTATGCTCTGTAAATCCAACTTGGAAAAAAAATTTGGCGACCACGAATGGCGATCAAACAGCTCCAAAGTTCAGTGGCAGGGGGTATCGATTTTTTATAGTGATTATGTTGAGTCCCGGAACAATCGACTACAGCGGCCGGAGAGTACCCATCTTTCTTTTGAACAAAGTAAGAAAACCAGCACCCGCAGGCGAAGAAGACTTTGGTATGAAGGCCTTTATGGAGATTCTCCTGAATATATTCCAACATCAGCTTAGTCTCGGGACAGAAAGAGGATAGGACTCTGCCTCGGGGAGGAGTACTCTCGGGTAGCAGGTCAATTGGACGTGAACAGGCGGTGCGGGAAATGAGTTTAGGCTTGTCTTTCGGAAAAAGACACGTTCGGTCTAGATCCTGGTAAAGGAGTGGGCACGACCCGGGCAGGAGGTTCGTAGACTTTACAAGAGGCGGGCCGTAAGCTGACGGAGTACAGGAAGGCCTGCGAGTGGCACGTGGGACCTCAACGGATACTCTCGCCGTGTTCCAGTCTAGGTCGGGGCATGGTACTTGCAATCCATGGGGAGGCCCAGGAGAATTTCAGAAGAGGAGCGAGGCAGAACAAGAAGTTTCCAGAAGTCTCCGTGTGGAGGGCCGCCAAAAACTGAAGGTGAGGGGGTCCTTTAGGCATTCCACCACTGACGGAAGAGACAACATGGGTTTTCTGCCCTGAGGAGTCACGGGAGACGAGTTTGGACACCAGGCATGGCTTACAAATTCCGCGGGACCCAGAATTCAACGGAAGGCGGTGGCTTGAAAGGTGCTGTCTGGCGGAAACTCCCACATACGTAGGAATGGTCAGACGGGAGAGGCCGCTCTGCCACCTAGGGATGCCTCTCCTGCGAGCCCTAGGAGGCGGGGGGGGGAAAGAGTTTCCACGGGCGCACCGGACAGTCCCCAATGAAGTGGCCGAACCGCCACAGAGAAGCCAGCTTCCTCTGACGATTGCTGCCAAACGGTATTCCTTTTTTTTCTGGGTCAGGTGGCTCTTACGACCTGCTTGGTTCTACTCGGACCATAGGCGGAGGAAGTGGACGGTCGTTGAAACGGAGCAGGACGAGGTAGAAGGCGTGGGTCGGGCGGAGACTACCCGTTGGAGGCGGAGCTCCTTGTTGTTCTCTCGGCAAAACGATATCAATTCGGAGGCTAACCGAATCAGTTCGTCCAGAGCGGATGGCAGGCCCGACTGAAAGCTTGTTTTAACTGGCACAGAAAGGCCTTGCCGAAGGTCGCCACCAAAGACTTTATTCCAGTCCAGCTCTGAGGCTAGGGTGCGGAACTGCACGGAGTACTGACCCACCGTAGAGTCGCCCTGACGGAGACGGAGCAGAGCTGCGGCAGCGAAGGAGGTGCGGCCAGGTTCCTCAAATACGGAGCGGAACCCCTGGAGAAAGGCTTGCAGATTTGCCGACAACGGATCTCTCTGGTCCTCCATAGCGGAGTGGGCCCGGACAAGGCCTCCCAGATAAGAGCAATCAACAAGAAACAAAAAAGCTCACCTCATTAATGTGCTTGTCAGTTGTAGTCCCAGCAAAAACACGGCTCACGGAAAGCAATCCGTAACAGTAATTGTCAAAAAACAGAAGAATGAGCAGCTTGCGCTGCAAATATATACAGTCCGCAGTCCGGGAAACTGTATTTAAAAGACGTCATGTCTTGAAGCTTTATTAATCCTCGTAAAATCCATTCAAAAAAAACACAGAAAGACGGGTAAGCAGCAGCTAGATAGAAACACACCTAACACAGGGTGCGACGCGTTTCGGGTTCACGTGCCTCTCTCATGGACATACTAAAGGTGAGATGCCCGCGTTACACAAAATAGGTAAAAGGACCGGATGTGACATCACAGTTGCCACATTTTTAAACAAACATTCTTTATAATCTAGTCTTATACAAACAAACATTAAAAGATCTCAATAAAAAGGTGTGATTGAATTGGTATATACAACATCGATAATCAATAATCAATAATAATATTGAATATCCTGCCTTATATTCATGCCGTGAGGGAAGCGTGTTTCCAATTGGAAAATCCACCACGCTTCCCTCGCCAGCAACTTTTTTTTGCATATCTCCCCCACGTTCAGAGCGCTCAATACGTTCTATACCTATAACTGACAAAGCACTTAAATCCCCATGATGTGTCTCCGCAAAGTGTCTAGATACTGCCGATATCTTAAAACAATTTAACCTGTGCGCATCCGACAGATAACGCCGTATTCTGCACTTGAGCGGCCCTGTCGTGCAGCCCACATACTGGACTCGACAATCATCACATGCGATCAGGTAAACTACCATCTTAGTATTGCAATAAACAGTGCATACATTGTGTCCACACTTGTGAAAGCCCTTAGTGTCCAACCACATAGCTCTATTTTGAGATGATGCAATGTACATGCTAGGGGACACCAAAGACCCAATTGTTGGAGCTTTACGAGGCACAAATTTAGTGTTATGTTTCAAAAGATTTTTGATATATGAATTTACATAGAGTATGGGCAAACGTGTTTTGACTATGTCTACTATTTTATGATATTGTTTGCTATAATTTGTTAGAAACGTTATTTGATTATTATTTGAATTCCTAAATTTCTTTTTAAATAATTCAGACCTGGGAGTTTTTGATATTTTATCAGCAGCTTTTTTCATGATTTTCTCTGAATAACCCCTTGCCATTAACCCTTCACAGACTATCCTTTGTGTTTCAAACTCTTCTTGAGAAGTGCAATTTCGTTTAATTCTTGTCAATTCACCCAGAGGTATATTCTTAGTGACATGAGATGGATGACAGGAATCTGCCCTGAGTATGGAATTCCTTTGTGTGGGCTTCCTATAAGGTTTAACCTGTATTTGTGCACCCTCACTACCACAAACAGTGACATCTAGATAATTCAAACTTGTGGAATTATATTCATGGGTAAATTGTAATTGCATGTCATTGTTGTTAATATAGCTGATAAAATTAGCTATAGATTCACTGTCCCCCACCCAGATAAACATCAAATCATCGATATATCGAGAGTACCATTTAATATGTTTCTGAAAGGGATGACTAGTATGGAATAAAAATCTTTCCTCCCAGGCCGCCATATAGATATTCGCTAACGATGGCGAAAACCTGGCGCCCATGGAGGCTCCAGTTAACTGTTTGAAAAAAAGACGATTAAACATGAAAAAGTTATGTGAGAGAAGATAGTCTACAGCAAGGATGAGAGCATTTTGTTTTTCCCTAGAAAATTTGCTGTATCGTTCCAAAAAATCACATAAGACGGGGAGGGCCTGGTCGTGAGGGATGCTGGGGTATAAACCCACAACATCACATGACAACCAGGTCCCCCCCGCCGGCCATGTCATAGACTCCAACGTGAAAATCAATTGTTTGGTGTCCCTCAAAAAACCTGGTAAGCTTGTTGCCAAAGGTTGAAGTTGCACATCTACCCATCGCCCTAGCTGCTCATTCAAGGAGCCTATGCCAGAGACGATGGGGCGAAAACTTGATGGAAATCCACCTTTGTGAATCTTTGGGAGCGCATGAATTATGGGTATCACTGGACTCTTGATGTTCATTCTTTCGGCCAAATTATCAGAAATAACCCCCCATGCTACACCTTGATTTAAAACATATGACAGATCCTTTCTATATAGTTCTGTGGGGTCATGTGTGAGTTGTTCATATTTATTAACATCCTGTAACATGGGTAAAATTTCTCTTTCATATAAACCACTCTCCAGAATGATAATACCCCCCCCCTTGTCTGCTTGTCGCTCTACGATTCTATCATTATTTTCAAATTCAAACAAAGCTTTACGTTCTTTATTGGTTAAATTGGAAAATGAATTCCTACGTGTATGAAGAAATTCCTTCTCATATAAAGCCACTAAGTCTTCCCCAATTCTTTCCTGGAAAATATCCATTGTAGACAATCTGGAATGCAATGGGTAAAAGTCTGCATTAGCAACTGAAAAGGCTATATCTTTATTGTCATTCACATCTATAATAGATTCACTCGGTAGTTGGCGTAATTGTACTATACCAGTCAATTCTTCAAACTCTGGAATCATGTCCTCAGTGTAATTTGTAGCCGATGCGTTTTCAACCTGAAAAACCTCAATATCATCATCCCTCTCCAAAAGAGAAAAATGTTTTTTTAGGGTAATGAGTCTCACAAATTTGTTAACGTCCAGTAAGGTTTGGAAAATTTCAAAATTGCATGTTGGTGAGTAGCCTAATCCTTTTGTCAGAACTTTAATGGTATCTTCTGAGATAATATGACCTAGACCGGATAATAGGGGAGACGGTGTAGATCATATTAATCAACGCCCCCCACAGGTACGGGGCAATAGGTTGCCAAAAAACACGGGGGGCAGGAGGGGAACCCGGGGGGGTAAATCCAAATCGGGGCCCCCGGGGACTCCGAAGGGTTGGGAAGACTTTTGTCACCGGTATAAATTTTTTCCGGTCATATTATCTCAGAAGACACCATTAAAGTTCTATCAAAAGGATTAGGATACTCACCAACATGCAATTTTGAAATTTTCCAAACCTTACTGGACGTTAATAAATTTTGAGATCTTCCCCAGTGTGCGCCAAAATGCAGCGCATATACTTTTTAATGCAAACTGCTCACATCCATTGAATACCAAGGGGTTTCTAACCCTTTTCCTGTTGTATTCATTTAAAGAAACCGGTTTTACAACCCAAATACATTTTTTTTTTGGTTCCAAAAAATACTTTTTTCCCTTAGAAAAATTTCAAAACCCAAAGGTTAATTACAATTTTTTTGTTGTTGTGTCGTAAAATACTGCCTTTTAACACCTACAAAGCTGGAAATTTTTTGGGTTGCTCAATTTTTTTGCGAATTTAAATCCGGGGGATAATTAAGCTTGTTCTCCCCTTTTGGGTCACTAAAAAACGTTCTTTTTCACCGCCAAAAAAGACATTTTCCCGTGCATATTCAAAACCCAAAAGGTTAATTAATTAAAAGTTTTTTTTGTTGTTTGTTCCCAAAAAATACACGCCTTTTTAAACACGCGCAAAGCTGGTAATTTTTTGGTTGCTCAATTCTTTTGTGCATTTTACATCCAGGGGTTAATTAAGGTTGTTTTTTTCCGTTTGGTCACTAAAAAAAAACGTTTTTTTTTCACCCCCCAAAAAAATACATTTTTTCCTGTAGCATAATTCATAAGCAAAGGTTAATTAACCCGTTTGTGCTTTATATTCAAAAAAATACACAGTGTTTTTAAAGGCACATACAGTAAATTTTCCCGGCCATTGGGGGAGCACAATTTATACCCAAAGGGTTCCCCAACTTGTTACGGGGTTTCTTTGGGAGTCAAATACAGGGGTGTATTTATCACATGAGTTCTTCTCAAACAGTGCCTGTACATTTAGAAAAAACAGTATGTCAACAGAGAGGTGGCGGCTCTTACCTGCGGGGCAAAGGCACAAACAATTCCCGGAAGGGGCCCCGTCGAGCACAGCAAGGGGACTGCAGCAGGGTCATCGGTGGGCCACAACTGTCGCTGTCATCTAGCGGCCTGTGTTTTTTAGCAATCCAAGGTTCTTTATTGGTTTTTTGGGCATCCCCTTCCCCCCAGATGACATCTGACAACCCCCGCCAAAGTCGGTGGGGAAAGTAGACACAAACCCCTTAGTTGGCATGGGCCCGGGGGAGGGCAGTGGCCCCCCCTGTCCTCAAAAACCCCCTCTGTCCCATCCGTTCCTACCAGAGATCTGCTATGTGGTCTGGCTCACGCCACATATAGCGAGGAAGAACAATTTTTAGGAGGAAATCAGCAGCAAAATTGGCACGAAGAAATGGGGCCAATATCCCCTACTTCTTTCGTGGCGGGGAAAGTATGAATATGGGGAGTGGCATGGGAGGTCATGTTGTAGGGTCACCCTGCATACCAAGAGTGGTATGAGGACAGCATGATGATGAAAAAACAAATCGATTTGATGAGCCGACCGCACTTGGGAGCCGGTGAAGCAAGGTTCATCACGTCGAAAGAGGGGGTCACTGCGGTCAGGCAGGGCAGCCCAATGGGTTGTGGGCTGTGAGTATCAGGGGAGCACAGTGTGAGGCGGGGGCCAAACGGCACGGATAGAAAAACCCCCTCCGAGGGCCAAAAAAAGTAGCGGCAAGGGCTCAGCGAGGCAGCGGGGGGCAGTAGCACTAGCGTGGAGCGTTGGCGGTTAAAAACATTACTTGGCAGTGTGCAGTTCTTTCTAAAACAGGGGGACCGAATATGGGTATATGTAGAACTGTAGGGGAAAATGAAGCTTTCCAGGGAAAATAAAGTTGGCACCATGGCCCGCATCAACAATGCAACGCACCCCTCCGGGGACCTGGGGAAACGTGGTAATTGGTGGTCCCCTCCTGCCCCCCGCAGCAACAGCAGCAGCAGCACCCAGTGGGACGCAGCCATTGCACCCGAAGGGTCCACCCCCTCTCAGAAGGGAACTGTTTCTCTTTGCCATCTCTCCCGGTCCCGATGCTCCTGCTCCCGATACCAGTCCAGTATCGTTTAGCGAGGCGATTGGAAAGGGGACAAAAGTATGTGTCCCAACCATCCTGGGCAAAATGACCATGCTCCTTCCCAAATTGTTGGACTGCAGTCCCCCCTTTCCAAAAGGGGGACTCTGCACCGTTTTAGAGAAATAATCTTTTGCCGAGCCCAGAGGAGAGTTCCCCAAATGAATTATTTTCCAAAAAGGCAGTACCAGCACTTCATAATATGTAAACAGAAGGGGGGCCGTCCCGAGCTTATCGGGTTTTTTCCAAGGGGCACGGCAGCCGGACACTGGGGGCTGTAATACGGTCAGGGCCATACATGTCCTTTAGGCCCAGGGTGAATGTGCTTCCTCCCAGGCAACCCAAAACTTGGCAGGAGACGCCGCTTTCTCCTCCACGTTTTCAAACGGGTTCCGCCCAATGTCCGCCTCCCCTAACCACCACCAAACATCTCAGCCTCCACAAGTACTGCTCCATCTAACAATGTGTAGGGCACAGCGGTGTCACGCAGTTCTACACCTGGTTGCCTTGGGGAACAAGTCACGGGGAAGGAAATGCTCCGTGTCATGCAGCAAGAAATCGATGTGTGGCTTTCTCCGCACCAACTGCAAATCGGAACCATGGTGACGGACAATGGGAGTAACATGGTGTCCGCGCTGCACCGAGGTCCATGGTCCATCCATGGTCCATTCGCCCTGCATGGCGCATGTGTTCAATCTGGTTGTGAAAAGGTTCCTGAAGTCTTCCACCGATCTTCAGAAGATTCTGAAAATGGCCAGGAAACTGTGCATGCACTTCTTTCCATTCCTACAAAGCCAGGAACACCCTCCTCGAAATTGCAGTGGCAAAAAGGGCCTCCCCAACACACTCTGATATGCGATGTATCCACCCGTTGGGAATTCCAGCATCAAATTTTGGGACAAACTGTATGAACAGAGAAAGGCCATTAATGATTTTTTGATGATCCGGGCGGACAGGAGTACTCCCCCTGTGTAACTTTGATGTCACCAGTGGCAGCTCATGCGTGCCACCGCCGTTTGTTGAGGCCATTCGAGAGGCCACGTTATTTGTCAGTCGCCAGGACTAGGGGATGAATAACGTCTTTTCCCACTGCTTCATGTCCTGGAATAGATGCTGAAAAATCTGTCTGGGCAGGGGACTGGAGACGTGGCGACTACTTCTCGCGGCCACATGAGTCCGGTGGGGACTTAAATGGAGGAGGAGGACATTGGCACAGAAGCATTGTCTGGTGAAATGAGTGGTTTTTCTACCCATGACAAGAGAGGAGGAGCAGGAGCACTGGAGGAGCAGAGGGAGAAGGAAGACGAGGCAAGATGACCCGCAAGCACCGTGGCAGTATACGTGGATGGAGGCAGGGAGCCCCTCGGAGTCACTTGTGCAGATGGCCCGCAGCATGCGGGATTTGCCTGGCAGTGACAGCCGAATAGTCACCATCCGGCAGAGGGAAAGACTTCGGGCCCTCCCCACCCTATTGGACCCTCGCTACCCGTCCAAAATGGGAGCCTCTTTCCCAGCTGCTGAAGGGAGGACAAACTCAAATACTATAGGGAAATCCTCCTTTAGTCAGTTGGCCGCTGCCTATTTTGCGGCATCGTCCCTCCTCTGACAGTTCTGCCCGGGGGGGGTTTCTTCAGCGCTCATTACTACTCCCCGCGGCGTGGGGGAAGGGGGGGGGGGTAGGAGCAGTACCAGCTCCATCAGCAGCAATCTAAGTCTGGAGTCACTGATGACAGCTTCCTTCACCCGCCTAGTGAGGAGGGCAGTTGCCAGCAGCAGCAGGACCCTGGTCAGACGCTGAACCAAAGGTGGTGGCTTACTTGGACAGCACTCTGCCACCCCAGTTAGAAGATCCGCTCGACTACTGGGCAGCCAAACTGGATGTGTGGCCGCAACTTGCCGAGTTTGCAGGGGAGAAGCTGTCCTGCCCGGCCATTAGTGTGGCATCAAGCGGTTTTTCAGTGCGGCGGGGCCATCTTTAAACCCCAAGGAGAAGCCGTTTGTCCACGGAAATGTGGAACGACTGACCTTTGTTCAAGATGAATCAGGCGTGGATCAGCCAGGATTTCCACACACCAATCCCTTTGGGCCCGTCAGACTACATCAGCCATGACACCTCACCCAAACTGTGAGAAATGAGTCTGGGTTCAAACTACCTGCCTCAGCCACTATTCTGATGCCGCTGTAAGGGTGGTGGGTGCCACTCCTTTTAGGTTCTTTTGAAATTGCGGGGAGAGACGATGTGGGACTCTGTGTACTGGCGTAGAAATAAAGACAAAGGACACAACACTTGCTGACCAGGAGAACTGAGGCTTTACTTCGTTTCTTCCTCCAACAACAACACCTCTTGCAAAACAAGCCTGTCGCTCACATAGAGATTCACACAGCTATGGAACCATTCACTTGCCCAGCAGTACCCGAGGGGGCTTCCTCCATGCCAACCTCACTGCTCTAACCTGGCTGTACTCAGTGGCTCTTCCACTCAGCTCAGGGGCTGCCACGTCCGTCTTGCTGTAGTTGAGGCCCCTTGCCCCTTCTCCTATGCACTGTGGCCAGAGGGCGAAGTTCTGCCCCAGCTCCCTCCCAGCTTGCTTATGCTGTAAACAGGGAACTATATACAAGTCCTTAAAGTCTTTGGCTTTCTTCCTTTTCCTTCCAGCTTATCTCCCTCTCCCCTCATGTCCTAGCCAGACAATGAGACTACCCTTCTTCTCCTTGCTGCAGACTCTGGCAGTAAACAGGCAGAACAGACTCCTTTCCCAAAACTACATTTCTCCCCATTTAACTGCATCCCCCCTGCTGACAGCTAACCCCCCTTCTCTTCTCTCAGAGACTCACTCCCTATTGGGTGGGTTATGACGCTGCTGTTGCAAGGCAGATTTAAAAATGTGAACACATCTTAACATGAATCTATAGCCTTCTACTTAACATTCCTATTATTGCTATACCTAAGACTTTATAATACATTACACTACTTTCCTAAATAAAGATAACTAATGCTTTTACACATCTCACATCTCCATCGTTCTTTAACTGAATACGTCCTCGGATTCACAACTTTCAAACCACCACATACACACACAATATGCAGTGCAATATAACATTTTTTTTAAATGTGCAAATAAACATAAATATTTAGCATAGTAATAACTGTAACCGCATGGGGTAAGGTTCAGCATCCTTTATATCACAGTCCTTGGACCCCATAACTTTAGCAAACTTAATCCCTCCACAGTGAATTAACTTAGGGCAAGGTTTCCAGCGTCCATAGCTCACACACAAGTCCTTGGCCCTGCAACGAAACATGAAAGTGCATTCCTCCCTCCCCCGGGGAATGGTGCAACAGCACCGGGCACCCAAGCAACTTACGGCTTGTTTTGCAGCTCCTGCCGTTCTCCTAACAGCCGCACCAACTCTGGCTGCTCCGGGCCCCTCGGTCCCACTGAGCTATCTAGGACCCTCATCAGCAGCTCATGGGCCACACGGATAAAGGCGCGTCCGCGCCCGACTCGGGGTACCTCACGCCTGGGAAGGGGACACTCCAGAAGGTCCACTACGACCGTCACCAATGGGCTGTCACCACGGACACAGGAGCGTGACAGTAATGGTGGGCTCCGGGCCTGGAGACCGCCCCAGATGGCTCCCTCTGCCGCGCCCCCTCCTAGCGCTGGCATAGCGGCTCCTCCGGCACCAGAGCTTTCCCCCGGGACATCCTCCTGCTCCTCCTCGTCCCAGGTTCTCTGTAGGTACATACGTTCAGAGGAAGACTTTTCCCCCCCAGCAGCCCAAGGGCCCTTAGGACCCGGCACTCTGCGGAAGCTCACCCGCTCTCCTCGATACATACTGTGCAAGCGTTCTGGCTCGAAGATCCGCTTGACTGCTCTCCGATTCACAAAAATGACGTCCCGAGTCCCATCCTGCAGGATGGATCCAATGCCTGCGCGCCGGTCAAATTCGAGGCCCTCTCCGGTGGTCCTTTTCTCGGCCACCCACGCGCCAGCCACACCACACAGTTCCAAAAATGGTAGGCCGGTCCTCCATTCCTTCTTTCCTCCCAGTCATCTGGTACGGGCGCGTCCTCAGTGGTTCAGATTCCGCGGCGGTGGCACCGGCTGCAGCACCACTCTCGGCTCCCTCAGCCCCCTGTTGTTGGTCGAGGCAAGCCGGCTCGGCCTCTCGATCAGGTCTCTCTCGTTGCTGCTCAGCCATACTTAAGTACATTACAAGCAAGTCCCGTAGCAGACTCAGCTTCTCTGCACACTCCACGTGTTTCTCCAGCGCCTCCCACTCTTCCGGTGCTCCTCGCAACTTTAAAGCGCCTCCCCGGGGCGGAGCTACCCCACTTTTCGCACGCTTGGTTCTCTGCTCCCACTGGCTATTCTTCGGTGGGAAACTCTTGGCGCCCTTTCTGCTGGTCACGCCCCTCTTCTTCCTCGCCATGCCAGTCCACCATGTTGCTACACCCAGCACTGGCCCCTTCACTAGCCGGCCATCCCGTACTGGTGTCTTCAGGCACATTCTTGCAGGTTACTCACTACGCCGTCGCTGTCTCGCAGTCCTTATGCTCGGCCTGGAAATCCACGAACAGTGTCTTTACACTTTAAACAGTCTCTGTACACTGTTTGTCAGAAACTTAACAGTCAAAAATTATTTTCTATCCAAAGGAAAAGATGTACATACCAGGCACGATTCCCCTGACTCTGCGAGTGATTCACAGGCAACGCACCTGTCATTCCAAGACATGCAAGCATTAACAACATTACAAGATCTACAATCAGAAAATCCTAATGAGGACTATATTGAAAATAAAGAATTCTATGTTCCTAATCCCTCCTTTTACCCCTTAATGTCAAGACCTATTGTGTGTGATCTATTCCAAGAACAAATTGAAAATGATTTGGGGAAGTTAAAAAATAAAGTGGTTAAAACTCATATTTACTGTAGAAACAATCTTACGGCACGGAAAGAAAAGCTTTAAAATTAATTCAACAAAAAAAGCAGATTACAATCAGAAAAGCTGATAAAGGGGGTGCTATAACAATATTAGATTCGGGTTTATATAAAAAACTTACTTTAGAAATGCTAAAAGATCAAACAACTTATTGGGTGTTAAATAAAGACCCCACATTTGACTTCAAAACAACAATGAAAAAAATCTTGAATTGCGGAGTAAATCTTAAAGCTATTACAGAGAAATTAGCAGAAAAACTTGACAGTGATTTTCCTATCATACCGATAGTACATACTGTTCCAAAAATACATAAAAACATATTTCCACCACCTTTAAGACCCATAGTAGCGGGAATTGGATCTCTAACGGAACAACTAGGAGCATGGGTCGATGCTCATCTACAGCCCCTAATCCCAGCTATACCAGGGTACTTGAAAGATACTGGACATACTATATGTATCTTGGAAAATCAAATCTGGAATCCAGGCTCACTATGGCTGTTCTGCGATGTAGAAAGTCTTTATCCATCTATGCTACATGACAGATCCTTATTTGCATTAAAATCTTTTCTCAACAAATATAGTGATTACACCGATTCAGTTAAGGAATTTTTAATCGTAGCCACACAATTTCTTTAACAACATAACTACTTTATGTTCGATGGCACATTCTACTTACAAATCAAAGGGGCACCCTTGGGGGCCAAATTTTCACCTTCATTAGCAAACATATACATGCATATCTGGGAAAGTGAGTATCTATTCTCAGAAGACAACCCCTATTCCTCCCATATCAGGTGGTATGGGCGTTTTATTGACGACCTCCTCCTGTTATGGGAAGGCTCATCACACGATATCACTAACTTCATTCATTACATAAATAAAAACCCTATGAATCTTCATTTTACTTCGAAGTACCACTCAGAAACAATTGACTTTCTTGACATTACATTAGAAATATCTAAAGATCAAACAATCTCTGTTGCTCCATAAAAAATCAAAAAGCGCAAATTCATTACTCTTAGCTACATCCTGCCATTCCCCACATGTAATTGATAATATACCATTGGGGGAATACATTAGGATAAAAAGAAACACCACTTCTCCTATGGAATATAAAAAGCAAGAAACCCTTATAACATCACGCCTAAAAGAAAGAGGCTATAATGATATAAGCTTGAATATAGCCAAAAATAAAGCAGACAAAATAAAACGAGAAGACTTACTTGTGCAGAAAAATAAAAAATCACCAATTTTTGATACTAAACATGCAATCACGTTTTCTACACAATACTCACCACAATATACCAAGATAATTAATATTGTTAAGAAAAATTTACCTATTCTTTATAGACACAACAATCTAACCACAATATTAAGTGAAGGTGTTAACTTTGTTCCAAAAAGAGGCCCTACAATAGGATCAACAGTCTCTCCTAGCCTTTTTCTATCTACTAAAAATGAATCCGGAAAAAACTGGTTACAATCCTCAGGATGCCACAAATGTGGACATAATATATGTTTATGTTGCAATTATATACAAAATAATAATCAATTTGTTTCAACTACTACAAATAAAACATATCGAATTCATGATTATATAAATTGCAACACTAAAAATGTAGTCTATCTAATAACCTGCACAAAGTGTAATGTGCAATATGTCGGTTGTACCAGTTCCCCACCTGAAAATAACGCATCAGACGCCATATATCTGATTCACACAAACAAAATTGGAAATCAGGAATGTCAGCTGTTGCAAAACACTTCATCGATGTACACAAAGTAAAAACTAAAATACATGAAAGTTATAGGCATCGAAAAATAAAACGTCGCAAGAGGAGGAAACTTAAAACATAAGCTATTAGCAAGAGAGGCAAATTGATATTTTTTTTTAAAACCCACTAGGCAACCAGTGGGCTTAAATGTACGTCACAATTTATTTTACCAGTACTAAAAAAGTATTTTATTTTTGTAGGTCAAATTATACATAGTAGTATTCTACTATTAAGGGTGTTATAACTTTAATGTTAAATGTGTTAATTTAAATGTATTGTCTACTATGGAAAATGTCAGGGGCCCCCATTGGGTTCCCCCAATTAAGGGTTCGCCCCTAAAATTCGCGGTCCGGCCCTTTTTTTGGTGTGCCCTTGGGTGATTTTGGAGTGTCCCCTTGAAGATCCAGTGAATAGGTTTATCCCGGTTTAAAAGGTTCCCCCTGATTCCCCCTAATTTTGGTGCTTGTGTTGTGCCCTGGCCTCTTTCCCCCGCCCCCCCCCCCGGCCCCTCCCGACCGTCTGCCCTCCTGACCACGAACCTCTCCCGCCTGCCCCCTGACCTTCTGCCTGTCCCCGACTACGCCTTTGGATTACGTTTTTTGTACCACGCTGTACCCCGGCCGCCACGCAAGCAAGTCACGTCAGGGTAACCCCTGTAGCCTCACGCCGCAGCAAGCCCCTCCCGCTTTTCCGGCGGGCTCTGGTGAAAACCGGGGGCTACTTAAATTCTTTTTCCCTGGCGTGGCTTAACTACCACGCTTGCGTGTCCAGCGGATCCACCGAACCGGTACAGTACAATCTGGCCATGGATTCCGCCAGGATACCTCTGCCTGAAACTCCGGGACGTAACGACGGCCGTCGCCCAGCAGACCAGCGTATCGCCCAAACCGCGGCCATGATCAAAACCCTTTTGCGGCCCGCCTACCTCCTCCTGCGGCCGTTTGCCTTCTCGCCCGCACCTGTTGCTCCTGCAGCTACGGCTCATCCTGCTCCTGTACCGGACCTTCACTGCATCTGCTTGCTCCCCCCCTCGCTATGAGGAGACCCCAAGAAGTGCAGAGTTTCATCACCAATGCTCCATTCACCTCGAGAGGGCTGGACAACCAATTTCCCACAGAGCGGGCTAAAGACGCCTTCAAAAATAGCCTCTTAACTGGCGAAGCCGGGCCTGGGCCACTCGCGGGGGAAACCGAGGAGATCCGCTAACGGCTAACCTCAAGCCTTCCTCCAGGGGTTCCGAACTGTCTTTGAGGAACCGGTCGCACCTCCTCTGCTGCCAGCAGCTTTGCTCCGTCTCCGCAGGGCAACTCCACTGTGGGACAGTACTCGTGCAGTTCCGCACCTTAGCCTCGGAGTTAGACTGGAAAAATGAGGCTTTGGTGCCAATTTTGGCAAGGCCTCTCGGGACCATCAAGGATGAGCTCGCGGGTCAGACCTGCCTTCTTCGTGGACGAATTGATTGGGTTTTGGCCCACCCGGATCGATAAAACGTTTTGCAGAAAGACAACAAAGCTCCCCGCCTCCAACGCGAGCCTGCCCGACCACGCCGCTACCTCGTCTGGCTCCTGTCTTTCAACGCCCTCCCGCTTCCTCCGCCAACGTGCATGAAGACGAGCCCCTGCAGGTGGAAAGGGCGCATCTGACCCAGGAGGGAAAGCTCACAACATGTCTCAGGCAGTTGTGTTTTCTATTGCGGGGGGGGGGGGTTCCGGCCACTTCATTGGGACTGTCCGGTGCGCCCGGGAAACGCCCGCACCTAAGGCTCGCAGGAGAGGCATTCCTAGGTGTCAGTGCGGCCTCTCCCCGTCTGACCATTCCTGTTCTTTGTGGAACTCGCCGGACAGCACCTTTAAAGGGCCCCCCGCTTCCTGGATTCAAGGGGCCGCCGTTTAAATTTATCAGCCACGCGCTGGTGTCCCAGTACCGGCTTCCAGTGACCCCCCTGCGAAACCCATGTTGTGTCCCGTCAGTGGGGAATGCCTCAAGGATGCCATTTCGGTTTCTGCACTGGCGGGCCCCCCCCCTTTTCAGATCGGGCCCTTTCATATCAGGAAACTGTGAAACTTCTCGTACTGCCTCGTTCCTCTCTGAGATCCTCCTGGGGCCCCCCTGGTTACAAGAGCATGCGCTGACCCTGAACGGGAAAACAGGCGAGATTCTTCATGGAGCCCGGCATGCCACTCAGATGCCTTCGGGCGCTCTGCCCAATCCGTCGGGCCTGCCGCTACCAAGCCTAAGAAGTCTCTGCCAGGTCTGCCCGCTCCTTACCAGGACTTTTCCGATGTCTTTTCTTAAAGACAGGCTGAAACTCTGCCTCCGCACCGGCCCTTCGATTGCCCTATTGATCTGCAACCCGTACTACCCTCCCCAAAGGGAGAGTTTACCCTCTTTCCGTTCCTGAGACAAAGGCAATGTCCGACATTATTTTAGAGAACCTCCGCAAAGGTTTCATACCAAGTCCGTCCTTCGTCGCGGAGCCGGATTCTTCTTTGTCGGGAAAAAAGATGGATCCCTCCGGCCCTGTAACGATTTTCGGGCCTGAACAAAATAACTGTGAAGAACGATAACCCTCCTGCCTTTGATCTCGGAGCTATTTTGACCGCCTACGTGGCGCAAGAATTTTTTTAAACTGGACCTTTCGCGGAGCCTACAATCTGATTCGCATCCCGGAGAGGTGATGAGTTGGAAAACCGCCTTTAAAACACCCTGATGGCCACTTCGAATATCTCGTCATGCCTTTT
The DNA here is from genome assembly GCA_025379985.1 of Phyllomedusa bahiana. NCBI lineage: Eukaryota > Metazoa > Chordata > Amphibia > Anura > Hylidae > Phyllomedusa > Phyllomedusa bahiana. Next base: position 17,537 of record JAODAL010038425.1, read on the forward strand.
TGGGCTCTGTAAAGCGCAGGCTGTTTTTTCAAAATTTCGTTAATGAGATCTTCCGGGATCTTCTCTACGTTTGTGTTATAGTTTATCTGGACGATATTCTCATCTATTCTCCAGACCTTGAGACCCACCGTCACCACGTCCGCCAGGTGTTCAGACGTCTCCGGAACCACCAACTTTATGCCAAGCTGGAAAAATGCCTGTTCGAACGCACCTCCTCCCTTTTTAGGGTACATCGTGTCGGATCAAGGCCTTCAATGGACCCCGCCAAGCCTCCTCAGCAGTCCTACAGTGGGCCTTTGTCCTGTGGGCCTCCGGGCCATCGAGCGCTTTTTAGGTTTTGGCCAAATATTATAGCCAATTTATTTCCTCATTCCCTCCCTGGTGGCTCCCATGGTAGCCCTCACCAAGAAGGTGCCGACCCCAAATCATGGCCTTCCGAGGCTCAAGAGGCCTCAATCGCTGAAAGCTGTTTGCTTCTGCTCCCTTTCTCTCTCGTTCGGATCCTCAACGCCCATTGTCCTAGAGGTCGACGCCTCCCCAGTTGGTGCCGGCGCCGTTCTTCTGCAGAAGTCCTCCTTGGGAAATTGCGCACATGTGGATTCTTCTCCAAGACCTTCAAATCCCGCCGAACCAACTACACTAATTGGTGACCGGGAAATTCTTGCTATAAAATTACCCAGAAGAATGGGGTCACTTGCTGGAAGGGGCTCACCACCCATCGTGAAACTACACTGATCACAAGAACCTTCTCTAAACCTGCAATCTGCTCAGTTTTAAATCCGCGACAAGCCAGTGGGTTTCTTTTCTTTTTCGCCCGTTTTAATTTCTTGTTAAAACCTTTCCCACCTGGCGAAAAAAACGTCAGGGGAAAACCCTTTCCAGATCCTCCGATACGGCGGGCTTGGAGCCACCCCTTTCAGCATTTAAATTTCCCCCAGAAAGGCTTCTTTCGGCAGCTCCTGTAGACCTTCAACAGGTACCTCCGGTGAAGACCTACGTCCGTCCTGCCTTGCGGCCTCGAATCCTTAAATGGGGTCATTCTTCTCAAACTGCGGTCATCCCGGGATTCACAAGTCCATACAGCTCATCTCAAGATACTAAATGGTGGCCCACCTCATACAAGAACGTTAGGGACTTTGTCTCAGCTTGCACCTCCTGTGCCCGTAACAAGGTCCCTCGCCTCAACCCGCGGTCTGCTCAGCCTCTCCCAGTGCCAGAGAAGCCTTGGACCCATATTTCTATGGATTTTGTCACTGATCTGCCGGCCTCATCCGAAACACAGTCATTGGTGGTGGTTTGACAGGTTTTCCAAAATGGCTCATTTTTTGCCCCTCGCACCCCACTAGCCCAACTCTTCTTCCACCACATCTTCCGCTTACACGGGTTCCCTTTGCACATCACCTCTGATAGGGAGTCCAGTTCGTATCTAGATTATGGCGGGCGGGCTGTGCGCAGTTACGGGGGCAGCTGGACTTATAGTCTGCATAACACCCACAGACCCAACGGCAGGTGGAGAGGGTCAACCAGGTGTTAGGCTCGTATCTGCGACAATTTCGTGTCCTGCCCGTCAGGACAACTGGTCTGATCTCCCCCTCCTGGGGGAATTCCCTATAATTCTCTTGACCCCAGAGTCCGCGAGAGCCGCTCCCTTTTTTATTGTGTTTGGGTTTCATCCCCGCCCGCCTCTCCCCCTAGCCACCTCATGCCATGTTTTCCCGCCGTTGAGCCCCAAATACGGGACAACAAGTCTCTCTGGCAAGTTACACGTCAAGCCCATCTTCGTGCCTCCTCCCGCGCTAAAGTTTTAGGCCGAAAGTATCGGAGACCTCCTCCCGTATTTAAGCCAGGTGATAGGTGTGGGATATCGCCCCAAATACATCCGCTTCAAGGGGCCCAGTTACAAGTTGGTCCTAAGTATTGGGTCCTTTTGTGGTACTTCGGGAGCTTAACCCGGTCTCCTATCAAGCTCCGCTTGCCACCCACATCGCGGGTCCCGAATGCCTTCCATGTCTCTCTCCTCAAGCCGGTGGTACTGAAACGCTTCTCCCGGGGGGCTGTCTCGCCTTCCCCTGTGGCCGACTCGTATGACATCTTTGAGGTCATGGTGGTGCTGGCACAAAGACAGTCAGGGGGGAAACAGTTCTTTCTCATTGACTGGAAGGATTCGGGCCAAGGAGCGTTCATGGGAAAACCCGAAAACCAACTTGTCCCCTGTCTTCTCACCAGTTAAAAAAAAAGGGGGAACCAAAAAGGGGGGGGGTACTGTCACGGGGGTCCGGGCGCCGCTGCCCTGCCCGGCCTCCTCCCCGCAGGGGACTCGGCGCGGGCATCGCGGTCCCCACGACCACCCCCTGTGCCCGCGTCCCGGCGCCTGCTTGTTTACCTGGCCCCGCTCCTGTGAACCGCCGCTCCCGGCCGTCCTGACTGCCGTGCTCGTGCCCGCCCCTAGCGCGCCGCGCAGCGACACTTGGCTCAAATTTAAAGGGCCATGTCCCATTAATTGGTTGTTTTCCGGACGTTGGTTTCTATTTAAGGGTTAAAGGCCCCCAGCAGTCGCTGCCAGATTGTTGGTGTGCTGAGAGTGAGTTTGGAGGGTCCTTGAGTCCGTATTATTTATCCGTGTACCAGTCCGTTCCGCTACGTTTCCTGACCTTGTCTGTTTGCCGCCTGCCCAGACCGTCTGTCCGTCTCTGAACCACGAACTCTGCCGCCTCCCTGACCTTCTGCCTGTCCCCGACTACGCCTTTGGATTACGATTTTGTACCACGCTGTACCCCGGCCGCCACCGCAAGCAAGTCACGTCAGGGGTAACGACCTGGTAGCCTCACGCCGCAGCAAGTCCATCCCGCTTTGCGGCGGGCTCTGGTGAAAACCGGGGGCTACTTAGATTCCGTTCCCTGGCGTGGCTTAACTACCACCGCTTGCGGTGGTCCAGCGGATCCACCGAACCGTTACAAACAGTAAGAGTTAATTTTGCGGAGGTACGCCTATATCAGGAGCACTTCCGCAAAACGAACTCTGAGCTCAATGACTAAGACTATCTAAAAGTCGAAACGCGTCGTGCGATTCTTCGTACTGGCATTGTATTGCAACCTCCTCACTTTTCTATTACTTGGATTTTTATGAAGTAACAAATAAACGTTTGATGTTTTAAACAAATAAGCTGGAAGCCATCAGAATCTGATTTCAACAGCGAGCTGGAGCACACCAATTTGCAAAACTGTACAACGCCGTCCCGTACACACTCCAGTCCCACGGATCCTAGACTTCGGCGGCACGCCTGCGGGTGGGGAGACTCCCTCTCCCACCACGCGTGTCTGTGTGTCTTCGTCCTCTCGGTCCCCGCAATCCTGCCACGACTACGCCAAATGTAAGGGTGGTGGGTGCCACTCCTTTTAGGTTCTTTTGAAATTGCGGGGAGAGACGATGTGGGACTCTGTGTACCGGCGTAGAAATAAAGACAAAGGACACAACACTTGCTGACCGGGAGAACTGAGGCTCACATAGAGATTCACACAGCTATGGAACCATTCACTTGCCCAGCAGTACCCGAGGGGGCTTCCTCCATGCCAACCTCACTGCTCTAATCTGGCTGTACTCAGTGGCTCTTCCACTCAGCTCAGGGGGTGCCACGTCCATCTTGCTGTAGTTGAGGCCCCTTGCCCCTTCTCCTATGCGCTGCGGCCAGAGGGCGAAGTTCTGCTCCGGCTCCGGCTTATGCTGTAAACAGGGAACTATATACAAGTCCTTAAAGTCCTTGTCTTGCTTCCTTTTCCTTCCAGCTTAGTCTGCCTCCCCTCATGTCCTAGCCAGGACAATGAGACTACTCCTTCTTCTCCTTGCTGCAGACTCTGGCAGTAACAGGCAGAACAGACTCCTTCCAAAACTACATTTCTCCCTATTTAACTGCATCCCCCCTGCTGACAGCTAACCCCCCTTCTCTTCTCTCAGAGACTCAGCTCCCTATTGGCTGGGGGTTATGACGCTGCTGTTGCCAGGCAGATTAAAACTGTGAACACATCTTAACATGAATCTATAGCCTTCTACTTAACATTCCTATTATTGCTATACCTAAGACCTTATAATACATTACACTACTTTCCTAAATAAAGATAACTAATGCTTTTACACATCTCACACCGCCACCCACCTGATGCCACACATCTGCTGCCAGTTTCTCCATCAGCCTACCACCATCTTTACCAGGGACTGGTATTGCCACCCACCTCAACACTCTGTCATTGTGCCACTCAATGACCTCATGCTGCTGCTGCTGGTGCTGGTGCTGTGACATCCACACTGTGTCATTGTGTCACTCTCTGACCTCATGCTGCTGCTGTGTCTGCTGCCTTAACCTACACACTGTGTCATTGTGCCACTCTGTGGCCTACTCCTGTTTTTGCCACCTCCAGAATGTCATTGTGCCACTCTCTGACCTCATGCTGCTGCTGTGGCTGCTGCCGTGCCCTCCACACTGTGTCATTGTGCCACTCTGTGGCCTACTCCTGTTTTTGCCACCTCCAGAATGTCATTGTGCCACTGTCTGACCTCATGCTGCTGCTGTGGCTGCTGCCGTGCCCTCCACTCTCTGTCATTGTGCCACTCTCTGACCTCATGCTGCTGCTGTGGCTGCTGCCATGCCCTCCACACTGTGTCATTGTGCCACTCTGTGGCCTACTCCTGTTTTTGCCACCTCCAGAATGTCATTGTGCCACTCTCTGACCTCATGCTGCTGCTGTGGCTGCTGCCGTAACCTACACACTGTGTCATTGTGCCACTCTGTGGCCTACTCCTGTTTTTGCCACCTCCAGAATGTCATTGTGCCACTCTCTGAACTCATGCTGCTGTGGCTGTCGCCGTCACCTCCACACTCTGTCACTGATGTTGCCATCTGAGCCCTCAGCTTGTTTTTTTCCAGCTGTCGCTGCCATAACTTTATCCGGCTACGTTCCCCCTTCAGTTTTTTGGTCAGTTTTGCCCTCTTAAGTGCCCAGGGAATTTTATAGTGAAGCGATTGTAATAGCGGCGGCAGTAATGTGCTTGTCATACTAAAACACAACATTGTATGAAGACCACACCAAGCTCCCTCTGCATATTTAAGCATGGCACAACGTTCTACAGCATCCTGCAGGCTCTGTGCAGCCTGGAAATAGCTGTTTTTTAACGTGATTCGTCCCGAAGTAATTCGGACCGAAGTTATTTTTGTCGGGAAATTCGGCGAAGTGAGCGAACCGAATTTTTGAGAAATTCGCCTATCTCTAATCACAACCTGCTTACTTTTGCCGCATTTTATGCCAGAGAAAAGGGTGAAAAACTCCTTCATACATGTCAATTGGGAGTAATTACACACTTAGGATTCTCTTATAAGCTGTAAGATAAATAATGTCATACCTACCTACTTCTTTAATACAGAGAAATGGAAATGACTATTATTATAACATCAAATTCCTCATTGTCTCCATCTTCTCCTTTCAGTGAGTGATTGAGATGTTCTAAGAGCGGCGGCAGTCATGTGCGTGTCATACAAAAACACAACATTGTATGAAGACCAAACCAAGCTCCCTCTGCATATTTAAGTATGGTACAACGTTCTACAGCACCCTGCAGGCTCTCTGCAGCCTGGAAATAGCTGTTTTTTAACGTGATTCTCCCGAAGTAATTCGGACCGAAACGAATTTTGTCGGAAAATTCTGCGAAGTCACCGAATTGAATTTTTGAGAAATTCGCCCATCTCTTGCCATGGCTGCAGGAGCAACTGGTGCTGGCGTGGCGGCAGCAGCCGTAGGCGGAGGTAGACGGGCCACAAGGTTCTGCATCATGGCCGCGAGCTGGTCAATACGTTGGCTCTGCTGGGCGATGGCCGTCGTGACGTCCCGGAGATCGGGCAAAGGTACCCTGGCGGAATCCATGGCCAGATTGTACTGTAACGGGTTGGTGGATTCGCTGGATAACCGCAAGCGAAGATAGTTAAGCCACGCCAGGGAGCGGAGTCTAAGTAGCCTCCGGTATTCACCAAAGCCCGCCACAAAGCGGGATGGACTTGCTGCAGCGTGAGACTATCAGGTCGCTACCCCTGATGTGACTTGCTTGCGATGGCGGCTGGGGTAATACGTGGTACAGAATCGTAATCCGGAGACGAAGTCGGGAACAGACAGAAGGTCAGGACGGGCGGCAGAGGTTCGTGGTCAGAGACAGGCAGACGGTCAGGGCAGGCGGCAAACAGGCAAGGTCAGGAAATGTAGCGGAACGGACTGGTACACGGATAAGCAATACGGAACTCCAACTCTCTCAAGACTCACTAAACGCACACCAACAATCTGGCAGAGAGTGCAGGAGGCGTGTACCTTATATAGGACCAGCGGCCGGCAATTGACACATTACCGGCGTGCTGGCCCTTTAAATCCAGACCAGCCGTCGTGCTTGCGACCCAAGCAGTGGGTACGCGTGCACCGGCTGGGACAGGCAGGAGCAGAAAGCACAGGAGCGTGGACGGGTAAGTGTACAGGCGCCAAGGCCCGGGCAGCAAGGGGATGGTCGCGGGCGGCCGCGGCACCCGCGCCGGACCCCTTGTGGGCAGGGGGCAGCTGCGGGGGGGCGAAGGCACCCGCGCCAGCCCCCATGACAATGTCATTAACACAGAGGTTCCGTTACGTTTTTTTACCTGCACTGTGGATGTTGGTAAGCATTGGATTTCAATTACTATAATGTTTGCACCTAAAATCTGTTGTGATATGTGCCAAGCACGTGCTTGAGAAAGGGGGAGGTTTCTCCCGAAACGTCGCGCTCGCCCTGCGCTATGCCCGCCTTTCAGAAGGGTATGCACTCCAAGATGGAGTAGCCAGGCTATGCGGTCGCAGCATCGCAGCATGGAATTGCGCTTTTGAATTGTTCCTGCCGCTTACTATGGATTGCCATCACCACTAATCGCAAGTAACAAGTTGTTACCATTTGAGTCTTATATGTATGGGACTTTTTAATAAATGTTTATACGTTTGCAACATTTATATCTGCTATTGCTTATTGACCAGTTTGTGAATGGTGAATGCTGTGTTATCTATATATTGGTGTAACCATATATTGTAATCATGCCTGTGATGCTAAAGAGATTACTGCTTAGAAGTGATCTCTACAGAAGTACTATAAGGCTTAGTGCCCACAGTAAAAACTGCAAAATTTCAGCATTTTTAAAAATAGATAGAGATGTGGAAAATTTAAAAAAAACTCAAAAATTATGTTTAACATGACTTAATTTAAACAAAAAATGAACTTCACTTTCCCTTTAATTGGAAAGTGACCCCTTACCGAGATATGACGTACCCATATGACATAGGCGGGAAGAGGTTCCCACAAATTGACTTATGGGCACATTATGAGGATCATGTGCGAGCCCGCACAATCAGAGCATGGGACAAGCTGCATATTACAGCTAGCTCCATGCCCCATCAGTTATGACCGGAGCTTGCTATGAAATTAAAAATATTCCTGCTTTATTATCCAGTCCATAAAATCCAACACCATATAGGCAAAACAGGTCAAGGCTGACACGTTTCAGGCACTGGGTAAGGGCACGCTAGCTTTGAAGTGTTTTGTCTATATTCTGTTGGATTTTATGGCTTGGATAATGAAGCAGGAATATTTTTACTTCCATTCATCGTCTATTGCTGATCTATCTACCTCATTGTTTCCATTTTGTTCATCCCACCTTCCAAAATTGTTGATAAAAAGCGATCAAAGCGTCATATGAACCCTAAAGTGATGCCAATGAAAACGTTAACTATCCCGCAAAAAGCAATTCCTTAATCAGCTTCATATACAAATAAATAAAATTTTTTATTGCTGTCAGACTATGACGATATAAAAATGCAATTTCTTTCAAATGCATTTCTATTGTGTAAAAGTAGTAGAACATAAAAAACTATATTAAATTAGAATCATTGTGATTGTCCTGACGTGCATAATAAAGTTATCATGTAAAGTTATCATGCGAACGCTGTAAAAAAGTAAACCCAAAAAACAATGGCAGAATGTCTTTTTTACGGCCCAATGTTAAAAAAAAATGTGGAACACCTGTGCGCCCAAAATGCACAATATACCCCTAGAGGAGTGTAGAGTCTAAAATGGTGTGACTTCTGGCAGGTTTCACCTGTTCTGGTATTTTAGGGACTTTGGAAATGTGACATGGCCCCCACCAAAATCTGCATTCCAAAAGCCAGATTGCACTCCCTCCCTTGTACACCCTGCCTTGTGCGCAAACAGCAGTTTACAACCACATATAGGGAAGAAATTGCGGAACACATTTTGAGGTGCTTTTTTCCCAGATTCCTTGTAAAAATGAAACATTTTCAGCTAAAACTGCATATTATTGGAAAAAAATTAATTTTCCATTTTCACAGCCTATCGTTAAAAATATGTGAAACACCTGTGGGGTCAATATACTTATTACACCCCTGGATATATTTCTTAAAGGATGTAGTTTCCCAAATGAGGTCTTTGTAGGGGTGTTTTTTAAGTTTTAGCACTTTAGAGTGCCCACAAACGATTGGTGCCTAAAATATATCCTAATTCCACCTCCACTTTGCTTTAATTTCTGTGAAACCTCCAAAGGGTTAACATACTTCCTAAACACTGCTTTGAATACTGTAAAGGGTACTTTTTTTTTATAGAAAAAGTCATTTATGGGGATATCTAACATGCAAGCCCCTCAAAACCATTTCAGATTTGGACTGGTCCCTAAAAAAATTTGTTACAAAGTTTCTTAAAAGTATGAAAAATTGCTGCTAAATTTATAAGCCCCCCCCAATGTCTTAAAAAAAATAAAAAGACATTTAAAAAATTATGCCAATGTACCATAGACATATGGTAGATTCTAGTCATAAACTATTTTGTGTGGTATAATTATCAGTCTTACATGTAGAAATTTTTGAAGTTTGAAAATGGCAAATTTTTCCAAATTTTCATGACATTTTGATATTTTTTACAAATAAACAAGGATTGTACGGACCAAATTTTATTTAATAACTTAAAGCACAATGTGTAACGAGAAAACAGTGTCTGAATTACATGGATAGGTAAAAGTATCACAAAGTTATTTCCATATAAATTGACACATGTAAGATATACAAAAGAGGGCTCTGTTATAGAGGTCAAAACTGGCTGCAACAGTCAGGGAAGCACTAAGGCAGTGGTTCTGGAACTTTTTTCCTTGATTCTGGCCTTTCACCATTGTTCAGAATATCATTTTCATTCCCTCTTCCTAAGAAAATCATAAAGTTCAGTCCATATAATATGCATATAATATTGAAATTTATTGCCTATACTTGAATAGTGGATCTACACGAAAGCCTAAAATCCCCCCTTCCTTCCTTACTGCACTAAGGGAAGAACTAATAGGGGTCAAATGCACCATTGTATGCAAAAATGACTATATATCGATTAAATCCTGTCTATTCCTGTACCAGCAGTCCCTCTCTACTTATCGGTGTTATTACACTGCATTGGTGCATTAGTGACAAGTACTCAGCTTAACAAATATTGCTTTGCACACCCACACCCCTACTTTAGTGGACTGAAGGTACTCTTCAAAAACTGTCCCTTGTTAATATGAAATTGTACTATCTAAGACAGTAAGTGAGAAATATATGCAAATAGGCACATTGAAGTGCATTGTGCAAAGTGTATAATGCACCTGAATCTATGAAAGTGTTTTTTGCGCTCTCATAAATGGTGTCTAAAGTTCAGTGCGCCTCTCCTGTGTGTTTGGCGCATTACGGAACTTGGGCGCATTACTAATGCGGCAAACATGTGTATAGGCTACAGATATAAAAGAAAAGTCATTAGAATAGCGTAGCAGTGGATAGAAACTATGGTAGTGATCTTGCTTGGGGAACCAGGGGTCCCAGCAATACTTGTGGTGTGCTGGCTCTTGCTGTATGTAGAATAAAGGGTGAGAGCAGCAAAAATAAATTTCAGATTTAGTGTAGTAAAAAATAAAAATTTAAAATATCTGAACAACGACATCAATTGGTTATTCTATTAATTTTAAATGCATTTTATAGGAGATATTTTTATATTTTTGGGATATTTTTATATTAATTTTATATAAAAATAAAAAAATTTATTAAATTTTAATAATTTAATTTTATAGTTTGATAATTATCAGAAATTACTTTTATTAACCCTTCACGACCTTAGTCGTTTGGGGGTTAATGCCCCTGGACGTATGCATACATCCTGTGGATCGCGCGAACTCTAGAGCAGAGTTCGCGTGATCGGCGCGGGGTGTCAGCTGTATATTACAGCTGACATCCCGCTGCGTCGGCCCCGACCCGCGATCACTCCAGAGGGGGGGGGGCGGTTAACCCCATAATTATCGCGACCATCGGGTCGCAATAACAAAGAGAGACGCAGGAGGAGATCGCACCGCCGGCGTCTCTGTCGGCGGCTGCTGTGTGCTGACAGACAGCACGGAGGGCATAGAATGCCTTCCGGGTTGTCTATGACGTCAAGATGACCGGTCGTGCCCTGTGGGCATGGCCCGGCATCGTGACTGACAGTTACCATAGGAAACAGTGCACACCAACAAGCTGTTCATTGATTCCTTTTGAATGAGAGATCTAAAGATCTCTCATTCAAGTCCCCTATGGGGAAAAGTAAAAAAAAAAATGTGAAAAAGTAAAAAAAAAGTAAAAAAAAGTGAAAAACAAGTAAAACACAAACACATAAAATAAAAAACACGTACACCGCCCTTAACCCCATTACAATCGCCAATCGCCCCAAAAAAGAACAAAAAAAAAAAAAAGAACCCATATTTGGTATCGCCGCGTGCGTAACGACCTGCCCTATAAATCTGTCATGTTAATTCACCCTTACGCTGAACGCCGTAAAAAAAAACAATAAAAACAATCACAGAATTAAGATTTTTGTTCATCCCGCAGCACATAAAATGGAATAAAAGTGATCAAAAACTCCTATAAAAGCCAACGTTGTACCAATTAAAACGTCAGTTCATCCCGCAAAAAAAAAGTCCTTTCACAGCTCTGTATACGGAAAAATAAAAAAGTTATGGCTCTCAGAATATAGCGATGCATAAATATTCTTTTACACACTAAAAACACTTTTTTTTTAAAGTGCTTCAACATAAAAAAACTATATAAATTGGGTATCGCCGTAATCGTATCGACCCACAGAGTAAAGCTAGCTTATTACGGATACTGCACAGTAAGCGCTGTTAAAAATAAAAATAAAAAACACTACTTGGACTGCAGTATTTTCTTCACTCTGCCTTCCAAAAAACGGATTTAAAACTGATCAAAAAGTCTTGTCCCCCCAAAAAATGATACCAATAAAAATGTCAACTCGTCACGCAAAAAACAAGCCTGTACACAGCTCCATACACAGAAAAATAAAAAAAGTTATGGTTCTCAGACTATGGCGATGCAAAAATATGTTTTCCTGTTTGAATAAAAGTGTTTTTATTGTATAAAAGCAGTAAAAAATAACAAAAATATACAAATTGGGTATTGCTGTAATCGTATCGACCTGCTGAGTAAAGCTAGCATGTCATATATAACGCAGAGTGACCGCTATAAAAATAAAAATAAAAAACACTACCAGGATTGCTGTATTTTGTTCAAAACGCCTCACAAAAACCTTAATAAAAAGTGAACAAAGTGTTGTATGCACCCCATAATGGTACCAAGGAAAGCATTAATTCACCCTGCAAAAAAACAAGGCTCTACACAGCTCTGGACACAGCAAAATAAAAAAAGTTATGACTGTCAGAATAGAACAAAATAAAAACGCAATTTTTTTAATAGACCTATTTCTATTGTGTAAAAGTAATAAAACATAAAAAAACTATATAAAATTTATACCATTGCAATTGTACCGACCCCCATAGTAAAAGTTATCACATATTTACACTGCACGGCGAACGCTGTAAAATTTAAGCCCAAAAAACAATGGTGGAACGGTGTTTCCCCCCCCCCATTTTCATGGCCCAATGCTAAAAAAAAACGATGGAACACCTGTTTGCCCGAAATGCACAATACACCCCTATATGAGATCCTGATGGGTGTTGAATCTAAAATGGGGGACTTTGGAAGATTTACCTGTTCTGGTTCATTGGTGGCTTTGCAAATGCGACATGGCCCCACCAAAATCTGTGTTCCAAAAGCCAAATTACACTCCCTCCCTTGTACGCCCTGCCATGCGCCCAAACAGCAGTTTACACCCACATGTAAGCTATTGCCGAACTTGTAAGAAATTTCTTAACAAAGTTTTGGGGTTCTTTTTTCCAGGATTCCTTGTAAATATGAAACGTTTTAAGCTAAAATTGCAGATTATTGGAAAAATTATTTTTTTTTAATTTTCACAGTCTAATGCTAAAAAAAAATTTGGGAATCACCTGTGGGGTCGATATACTCACTACAGCCCTGTATATATTCATTAAGGGGTGTAGTGTCCAATATAGGGTCTTTTTAGGGCTGTTTATTAAGTTTTAGCACCTTAGGGCCTCCTCAAACCTGAAATGGCGCCTAAATAAAATTGCATTGAAAATGAGACCCCAGAGTCCAGTAGGTGCTCCTCCTATTCTGAGGCTTATGGTTGAGCCAAATAATACACTAGGGCACATATGGTTATTTCTAAAAAACGAGCACAGACCTGGGGAAATGATATTACATTGCATTTACCTAGTCACATTTACCGTATTCCAGTGAATAATGGATAAATATTGAAAATCTGCAAAATAGTGAAATTTTGAAATTTCCTCCACTTTGTTTTAATTTCTGTGAAATACCTAAAGGGTTAACAAACTGTCTACACACTGTTGTAAATACTTTAATGGGTATAGTTTCTTAGAAGGCATCATTTCTGGGGGTATCTAACATACAGGGCCCTCAAAGCCATGTCAGAACTGGAACGGTCCCTAAAAAAATGTATATTGCAAATTTTCGTGAAAATTTGAGAAATTACTACTAAATTTCTAAGCCCTCTAATGTCAATAAAAAAAAAGGACATTTAAAAAATGATGCCAACCTATAGTGGACATATGGTAGATGCTAGTTATAAACTATTTTGTGGTGAATAATTATCTGTCTTGCACGCAGAAATTTTGGAACTTTCAAACTCAAAGATTTTTCTAAAATTTTCATGAATTTTGATATTTTTCCCCAAAAAAACAGGGATTGTATGGATAAAATTTTCTTACTAACGTAAAGCACAATGTGTCATGAGAAAACAATCTCTGAATCTCATGGAAAGGTAAAAGTGTCAAAAAGTTATTCTCACATAAATTGACACATGTCAGATTTCAAAAATAGGGCTGTGTCAGGAAGGCCAAAACTGGCTAGGTCCTTAAGGGGTTAATGTACTGGTGTAAGTTGAGAAATAAGGGACATTTTTTTCCCTAGTAGCAAATCTAGCTCCACTACAACTCCTCAGGCTCTGACAGACCACATTAAAATAGATCTGCCTGTTTGAGCAGTAACGCACCCAGTTTTGCCGACCTGCATTCATATATGTGTTTAATATTACCAGTTTGGTGCGATACGTCCCCTGAACGCCACAGAAATATAGAGGATGTCAGCTGACAACTCACAGCATATTAGTAAGGACACTTTGCATGACAGAAATGTGTCAGCATAATGTGATGCTCAATGTTGGAAGGATTATAACCATGTTCATGTGAATACTATTTTACTGTTATTTGAATAAAGAAGGACTTTTTATTGGACTTATAAGAGAGTTACTCCTGTGTTGCAAGCTGGCATCTTCTATATTTCTGTTTGACTGCTGTTGGGCGTTGGGTCTGGCCTGCTGCCGTGCCTACCTCGGGTTCTCATCGTTGCAGGTGAGCTGATCACATCCATTCGTGGCAATTATTTGCTGCACCCACATGTTAGGCACATTGAAAAGTGTTGAGTCTTGTGAACAATTTGCCTAACACATTCGTTTGGCGCATTATACATCACAACCTGCTTACTTTTGGCGCATTTTATGTCAGAGAAAAGGGTGAAAAACCCCTTCATACATGTCAATTGGGAGTAATTACACACTTAGGATTCTCTTATAAGCTATAAGATAAATAATGTCATACCTACCTACTTCTTTAATACAGAGAAAGGGAAATGACTATTATTATAACATCAAATTCCTCATTGTCTCCATCTTCTCCATTCAGTGAGTGATTGAGATGTTCTCACATGCACAAATGTTACATCCATTATCCCCTCTGTTAAGTAGTCCAGCAACAGCGAGGTTAAGACCTAGAAAGACACAAAACAAGGGGCGGGAGTATGAGTCAGAACAGCATGGTCCCTGATCATTTTCTGGGAAAAGATTTTTCTTGGCAAGCTCCAATCAATATTTCTCTTCCTGGCCAGTACTAGGAATGCCTCCCCTGGGGGACAGTCAATCCTTTCGGGATTGTTCATCCAAATTCATTTCCTGTCTTCAAGGTTGACAGGGCAGCAGGCCTGTCCAGGGAGCCTGGGGACTGCATCCAAAGATGAACACTTAGCACAAAACAAAAGAAGAGAGCTTGAGACTGCTTAAAACAGGTGGTGTCTGCTTGTACACATATGTACAGGATTTGTCTTATGTCAGGACTCTAATTTCTGGCTAGCACTGAGGTTTAAGGAAATAATTTGTCAAACCAGCAGAGAGTATATTATTCATGGGATGTGAATAGCTTTACGTACATGACATTTTATTCTTACTGTGCTTTTTATCACTTTTTATGTTTTACAGATTTGGCATTCCTGTTAGGAGAACGTATCTTCAGAAAATGACATTAAAATCGGGTTTTATTGATATATAGATATTTTTTATTTTTGGCAAATTATTATTGTTCTATTAATTTCACACTGCCCACTTGACGGGTTACAGTAGCTTGATGCTTTATGTTTTCTTTAGCTCAGTTGACATTTCTGCTGCATAAACTGAGATAGCCATCTTATTATTTTCAGAGGGTGAGAGATTCTACTCTAATGCTGGAATTCTAGATAAGGCAGTATATAAAAAGTCTGTGAATTTTCAGTTTCTTGTATAACATCATGTCTGAAGAAGGGAGCTAGTACTCTCGAAAGCTCACCATCAAATATACTCAGCCTCTAAAAGGTATCACCTGATCTCTTCACTCTTCTAGTTACACTATATTAAGAGGTACTCAAAAGAAGCAGTAATTGTCTTCCTGTAGACGGGGATTAGTAGTGCAGGCCTCTGTCAAAAGGTAAATGTCAGCAGAACCCTTCTGAAGCAGCATGCCAGCCAGCGTTTTTCGGGAAAGGATGCATTTGGCTCAAGTGATTTTTTTTCCAAAAAGTTGTTCAATTTTTCACCTATTTTGTGATGGCTGATTAATAAGACAATATGCAGCACTGACATTTTGTTCCTTTAGAAGAAAAGAATCAGCAGAAATAGTTGTTAGGCTGCAGACAGCCTACAAAGAGGCTAACATGAGTTAGGATGCTTTCATACAGTGTGGTTTTGTAGCGTTTGTGGTGCATTTTTTCAATTACAGTACTGTACAGCAATTGCACTGCTTGTATTACCTGTTATCTAAATTGTTTGGAAAGGTGTTGTGAGTGAGTAATCAATTATTGTGTTTATAGTCTGCAAGATTTAAACACAATAATTGATTACTCACCTGTAACATCTTTCCAAAAATGTATATAACGGAAAGAAGCTTGCTGGTAATAAAGGCAGTTTAATTGCAGTGCAGTTCTGCAAGTAAGAAAATGCACCAGAACTGCACCGTGTGAAAGCACCTAAAACACAAGTTTAAAAATGGTTTTTCCATCTTAAATGAGGTGAAATAACAATCAGTGATCAACCTCGTTATGGATATCCTTCAACTGCCTGAACCGATGAAAATTCCTCAAGCCATTCTATAAGATCGCCGTTGGACTATCAATGAATTCATGGAGTTGACTGAGATTACTTGGACTTGCTGCCGATCAAGATTTTTTTTCCAAAGTCATAACCAGAGATGAATATTGGTGCTATGGTTATGATCCAGAAACAAAACCATCATCCAGCCAATGGAGATCTCCCTCTTCTCCAGCTCTCAGAAAAGCACAAGTGAAGTCAAATGGTAAAATAGTGCTCATTTGTTTCTTTAATGTAAGAGCGATTGTGGACTTAAAATTTGTAACCCACAGTCAACCAAAGCTTTTAATTGGAAGTTTTTTAAATTGCATCATGATTTACAGAAACTGGTGACTGGGTCTCCCAACATGACAAGACACTTGCTTGCAGAGTGCAGAATGTTAAGCAATTGTTGATAAAATATGGCATGACATCCTTATCTCACCCTTTCTATTCACTTAATCTCGTTCTGTGTGACTATTATTTTTTTTTCTAAGGTTAAAAGAGACCTTTAACGAAAAAGTTTTGCAGATGTTGAAGAGATGAAACAAAAAAAGTACAGAAGTATTAAAAGGTATGAACAGTGACAAGTTTAAAATATGTGTTGAGCAGTGGAAACAACTTTGGACAAATGTATTGCTCTAAAAGAACAGAACTTTGTAGGAGACTGACATTTCAAAAATGTAAAAAATACAGGCAGTCCCCGGGTTACAAACGGAATAGGGACTGTAGGTTTGTTCTTTTAAATTGAATTGTATTATTCGGAAAAGGGATATTTTTTAAATGTTTCCGCCAAAAGTTTTTTTTTTTTTATTTTTGGGGTAGTGCAGGGGAAAAGTTTTTACATTTGTTTTGCTGTCGTGCCCTTTTTTAAAAATTTTTACCTAAGTTCTGTATCTCATTGCACTGTGGAAAGCTGGCACTTGGTTTTAAGGGGGGGGACTCGTGTTGAATGCAGCCACGCCCCCCTAAGTTCCGTTTGTAATGGGGAGTATGTAAAATCGGAACAAAGTAAGTCGGGGACTGCCTGTATATAAATGAATTCCTGCTTCTTCTTGGTACCCCCTCGTACAAACAGATAAGACTGTAGACATCTCCGCTGTCACTCCCTAAACTCCAAGGAAGGTCTATACTGCATCACCTTCTGGCCTACACATGTAGTCCAATGATTTGTCAAATTTTTCTTAACTACCTTCAGTAGATACAATTTATTTTTACCTGTGCCTCAAAGAGAACATAACAAGTTCATTTAGCTGTTGTCCTGCTTGGAATCCTGATTCACTCCACATCAGGTGAGACTATGGGCGACATATATGAAGGAAGGCGCATCGAAGTGAATAGTTGAGTCTGATTTTCAGTGTATAATGTGCCTGATGTATGAAAGTGGTTTTTGTACGTTCATAAATGGTGTGTAAAGGTCGACGCACCTTGCCTGTGTGTTAGGCGCATTACGAAACATAGGCGCATAAGTAATGTGCCTAACATGTATTAAGGCTATAGATAGGCTGAAAATAAGAGAAAAAACATTAGAATAGCAGGTCAGTGAATAGAAACTATGGTACTGATCATGCTTGGAGGACCACAGGTCCCAGCAATACCTGTGCTGTGCTGCCTCTTGCTGTATGTAGAATAGAGGGTGAGAGCAGCAAAAATACATTTCAAATTTGATGTAGTAAAAATTTAAAATATAAAAATCTGAACAACATCATCAGTGGGTTATTTAATGTAAAATGAGTCTATGAATTTTAAATACATTTTATAAGAGATACTTCTATATTTTGGGGATATTATATATTTTTATTTTAATTTTAAATTACCACATTTTTCATTAAATTTAAATAATTAAATTTTATACAGTTTGTTAATTATAATAAATTACTTTTTATTAATGTACTGGAGTACATTAAGAAATAAGGGACATTTTTGCCCCTTTACAGCAAATCTAGCTTCACTTCGACTCCTCAGGCAGTCCACATTCACATAGGTCTGCCTGTCGAAGCAGTAATGCGACTAGTTTTGCCGAACCACATTCGTATATGTGTCTAATATTACAGTATGGTGTGACACATCCCCAAAACACCCCTTCATGTAAGGCGCATTCGAAAGTGTCAAGTCTTACAAGCAATGTGGCTAACACATTCATTAGGTGCATTAGACATCGTAGCCGGCTCAGTTAGGTGCATTAGACATCGTAGCTGGCTCATTGTACGCCAGAAGAAGGGTGAAAAACCCTTTCATACATGTCACCCATTATGTTCTTCAGCCAGGGTAAACCTACGACCGACACAGGCTTTTCTGCTGCAAAGGTCCCTTTATAGCAGGAGTACGTTAAATTCATTTTCACCAAGGGTAACATTACCATTTTGGTTGCCCTCAAAGGGCTGTTGTGCGGCCTGGGTCCCTGGACAGTGCTGTACCACCACCTGGGAGTTGCTGGACAGAAAATTGTGGAGATGCGTGCTAAAGCTAAGAATCCAAGAGGGCATCTGCTCCCTGTGCTGGTACCGCTCCCTCCACTGAGCGTTGGCTTTCTCCTCTTGAAAAAGTGGAGACCCAGTCCTTCTGTGTCTGGAACTTATTCATCTATGCTCATTGTGTCTCAGCTCCTGTGGGCCACATAAAATGACATGACATGGTGGGCTGGACTCAGCTTATGGGCCTTAATTTGATTTGACATATGTTCTGGGACAGCCTCCCATAGAGTACGGAATATGTTTAGATGATTGTCTAAGGAAAAGGTACTGATTGGCTGTCATTAGCTAGTGTTACCTGTTGCTTACACATCGTTCTTGCACTGGAGTCATTGGTAACTCCCAACTAGTATGGCTTATTTCTCTTAATTTTTAAAAAAATATTTGTTATTTTAACTAGCCAGTAGTGTAGAGCGATTATTATCGACAAAGTTGAAATCGGCACGGTATTTATGTTGATCGGATTTTTTAGATCACGCGATAATTTAGGTTAAAATCTGTGCATAATCTATTAATAAATTTCGCCATTTTCGGCGCTTCCTGTCATTTTGGCGGCAGCAAATCAGCTTACAGAATAGAGCAGGGTGAGATGTGTGTGCGACGTCATGACTGGGATGTGTATGGTTGCGATTGGCTGGAAAAATCATATGACCTCATTTTACATAGAACAGCTCTTCCTGTTCATGATCAGTGTCTGCCAGCGTCTCATAGCAGTAGGACGTGCGCTCTGCCTCTGTCGCAAACAGCTCAGCAAACAGCCAGCGGAAATTATCTTATTTTTGTCACAGAGACAAGCTCTACTTTTAGGTGTGATCCTTTAAATGTTAGTTTTTAGATCAGAGGAATTTGCAGATTTTAGGTAGTTAGGCAGAGAATTTTTAAAGGAGCATCTACCGCTGTAAAGACACGGAGGAGCGGGGGGGGCCCGGGGCGAACACAACAAGCTCTATAAAGGATACTGGATATTGTACAGCCAAAACTTTGGTTTAAACATTGCCACTTGCCTTATATTAGGATACAGATCTTTTCTAGTAACTGCAGTATCTATTTTGTTAGGTGTCAAACTCCACTTTTATCTCATAACATTTCAGATAGGTTTCTTTTTCAATTTTTTACCAGTCCAGCTTTTGTTGATATAGCCACCTTGCAGTTTAAATTTGAAATCCAGCAATTTTGTAGTCACACACTGGTGTACTGATAAGGTCCAAAAATTTCTTTTAATATCCGTATACATTTCAGACAGGTTTATTTTTCACTTTGTCAGTCAAGCTTTGTTGATAGATCTACTTGCAGTTAAATTTGAATCCAGCAACTTTGTAGTCACCAAGGTGGTGTACTGAGTAGGTGCCAAAAATACCTTTTAATATCCACTTAGTAACATTTCAGAAGGTGTTTTTTTCACTTTTGGTCAGTCAAGTCATTGTGATAGCTCTACTTTGCAGTTAAATTTGAATCCAGCAACTTTGTAGTCACCACAGGTTGATAGGTGCCAAAAAATACCTTTTTTATCAGGTATACATTTCAATACGTGTTTTTTTTTCACTTTGGTCAGTCAAGCTTTGTTTGATAGATCTATTTGGCAGTTAAATTTGAAAGCCAGCAACTTGTAGTCACTACAGATTGATAGGTGCCCAAAAAATACCTTTATTAACCTCAGTATACATTTCAAGATACGTGTTTTTTTCACTTTTT
This sequence comes from Phyllomedusa bahiana, assembly GCA_025379985.1. NCBI lineage: Eukaryota > Metazoa > Chordata > Amphibia > Anura > Hylidae > Phyllomedusa > Phyllomedusa bahiana. Next base: position 37,570 of record JAODAL010038425.1, read on the forward strand.
GGTCAGTCAAGCTTTGTTGATAGATCACTTTGTCAGTTTAAATTTTGAAGCCAGCAACTTTTGTAGTCACCACAGAATGATAGGTGCCAAAAGAATACCTTTTATTATCAGGTAACATTTCAGATAACGTGTTTTTTCACTTTTGTCATTCAAGCTTTGTTAAGAAGATAGTCTTACTTTGGCAGTTAAATTGAAGCCCAGCAACTTTGTATCACCACAGGTGTACTGATAGTTGCCAAAATACCTTTTAATATCCGTATACATTTCCAGACAGTGTTTTTTTTCACTTTTGGTCAGTCAAGCTCTTTGTTGATAGATCTACTTTACAGTTAAATTTTGAAGCCCAGCAATTTTTTTTTCTTTGTAGCACCACATGTGTACTGATAGAGCCAAAATACCTTTTAATATCGTATACATTTCAGATACGTGTTTTTTTCACTTTGGGCGCAGAGAGCTGTGTTGATAGAGCACCTTGCATTTAAATTTGAATCCAGCAACTTTGTAGTCACCACAGGTGTAAATTTATAGGTGCCAAAAATACCTTTTATTATCCGTATACATTTCAGATCAGGTGTTTTTTTCACTTTGGTCAGTCAAGCTTGTTGATAGATCTACTTGCAGTTAAATTTGAATACAGCAATTTGTAGTCACCACAGGTGATGATAGGTGCCAAAAATACCTTTTATAATCCTAAAACATTTCAGACAGGTGTTTTTTTCACTTTGGTCAGTCAAGCTTTGTTTTATAGATCACCTGCAGTTAAATTTGAATCCCGCAATTTTTTATCCACCACAGGTGAATTGATAGGTGCCAAAAAATACCTTTTTTTTATCCCTATACATTCAGAAGGGGTTTTTTCACTTTGGTCAGCAAGCGTTTGATAGACCACCTTGCAGTTAAATTTTAATCAGCAATTTTTTAGTCACCACAGTGTACTGATAGGTGCCAAAAAATACCTTTTATATCCGTATACATTTCAGACAGGGGTTTTTTTTCACTTTGGGTCAGCAAACTTTGTTTGAAGATCTACTTTGCAGTTAAATTTGAATCCAGCAATTTTTTAGCACCACAAAGGGGATTGATAGGTGCCAAAAAATACCTTTTATTATCCTAACATTTCAGATAGTGTTTTTTTCACTTTGGGCCCGGCCAGCTGGTTGATATTAGCCACCTTGCAGTTAAATTTGAATCCAGCAACTGTTTAGTCACCAAAGGTGTACTGATAGGTTCCAAAAAATACCTTTTATTATCCGTAAAACATTTCAGACAGGTGTTTTTTTTTTACTTTTGGTCAGTCAAGTTTGTTGATAGATCACTTTGCAGTTAATTTGAATACAGCAATTTTGGGATCACCACAGGTGAATGAATAGGTGCCAAAAAATACCTTTTATTATCCCGTATACATTTTAGAAGTGTTTTTTTTTTCACTTTTGGGCAGCAAACTTGTTTTATAGACCACTTTGCAGTTAAATTTGAATCCCGCAACTTTGTAAATCACCACAGTGATAGGGGCCAAAAAAACCTTTTATTTTTCGAACATTTCAGAAGTTTTTTTTTTCCTTTGGGCAGGCAAACTTGTTTAAGACATTTGCAGTTTAAATTTTAATCCCCAATTTTTTATCCCCCCCTGAATTTAAGGGGCCAAAAAATACCATTTA
>JAODAL010038426.1:0-39224 GCA_025379985.1 Phyllomedusa bahiana
AAAAAAAAGCATCAATCATCAGAGCTTAAAAACCCCAAATTTTGAAACACAATAAGGTCGTGAAAAAAACGGAGGTTGTAAAGTGGTTCCACCAAATAATAAAATAATATTAAGTAACCAAAAAGCGGAAGTTCAATTTAGCTGGCGTGGAATAGATGGTTGTGTCAGTAACACAGGCCATCATAGCACTATGTAACATCGAATGACCAGAGAGACTGAAACCAAGTAAACAAAACATATAATCTGAACATAATAGGGAAAAGAAGAGGAAGGGAAGGAGAGAAAAAAAAAAGGGGGGGGGGGTTAAGAGGCTGGAGGGAAGTGCGGACCGTCCACCGCCCCGATCATGAAGGGTCAACAAAATATGTGATATGTCAATCTCCATCAGCACACGGGAAATGGGTGGTCAGGTATTGCGGATTGACCTCCAATGACACATTTAGGTCCCAGGTGGTGACTGAAAGCAGCAGGGCTTATGCGGGTTCTTATATGGGCTGGGGGATGTTTATGATGGGTTCCCAAAGTCAGAAAAATCCCTGGACTTTAAACTCTTTTTTTTAAAAAGGGACAAAACCCCCAGTCCATTTGCAGCAGAAATGATAACGTCTCCAAAAAAAAAAACCGGGGAGGGGAAAATTTTTAGGGGGGGCCCTCTTTTTTTGTAAAAATTTTTCCGGGCAGCGCCGAAATGCAGACGATTTTTTTTTGTTAACTTAATGTTTTTAAATTTTTAGCCCAGACCCAAAAAGGGCCCCCACTTGGCGAGAGGGCGCATCCCGATGTGTGGTTCGGGGCAAAGCAATGTATGCCCCCAAAAGTTCAGTATTGGGAAACGAAAAAAACATTCATCAAATCTGCCACAGTTTCTCCCCACCCCTAGGAAAAGTGGTAAAGACTTCCTCCCCTTAAGAATTTCCCGTTTGGGATTTAAGTTTCAAGGACATCTCCCAGTAAGGGGGGGACGAATGTGTTTGAGCAGTCGGGTGTTTCTGTTAGTACCCCCTGCATCTGTAGGTTTTTAGATGTCACTGTCCCCTGCAAAGGCCCGTGGGGCAAAACCCTAATCAAATAAGGGAACTAAGCTGCAAATAGAATTTTGAGATGTGTCCCCACGCGTTTGGAAGCTTGGAGAGTGTGGTAAGTACAGTGTCTTCCCAATCTTCCCTACTAAAGGATGCCAGTGTTGCTAGTGTATAGCTTTGTAGCTGTAAGAAATAAAATAAATGCGGGTGAACAAAGTCAAACTTAACACATATTTGATTGAATGTCAACATCCTTTTCTGTTGGACATCCACTAGATCACCCAGCTCGGAAAGACCTCGTTCTGTCCAATATTTGAAGATTGGGTGGGGTTTGCCATGTTGAAAAGCCAGTTTTTTGAGAAACCTAAGTCCTAAGGAGAATTCTGGTGAGAGGCTTTGTTGTCTACGACGCGCCAAGTTTTCCAGGGAGCCATAAATAATGGGTTCTCCTTCACCTCCTGGGGGAGAAAGCTATAGGGGAGATGTAACAAATTTATTAGAGAAGTATGCGGGTACAAACAAGCTTCCAAGTCCCCGGGTGAGTATGTGAGGGATCCTGAGAACCAATCATGGAGCATACATAGGTTTGTGGAAAGGTTATAGAGCTTAGGATCTGGGAAATTGAGACTGCCATGAGATTTAGGTTGGCGGAATATAATATAGGGGACGCGAGGGCGTTTTTCCATTTCAAATGAATTAGGCAAATAATCTATTGATTATTTTTTCATCTCTGGGCCGTAAATATAAAGGAAGTGTCTGGAAAAGGTACAAGAGCTTCGGGAAGACCACTAATTTTAAGAGATTTGCCCGGCCAGCAAAAAACAGAGAAAAGCCCAACCAGGCGTTGAGCTCATCTTTGAGATCAAGGTTCGTCGAATATAATTTGGAAGGGTGCCGTGTAATTTGGACTTCTAAGTAAGTTATTGAGTATTTTTTGCCATTTTAATGAGAACATGTTAGTCCAGAGTGGGGAGCATGGGCCCGATAGAAGTAATGCCTCTGATTTGACAACATTTATCTTGAATCCCAATGGCTCCCCCTTCCGTTCGACCTCAGACAACAACCGAGCCAATGAGTGTTGTGGTCTGGAAATAAATAGTACTAAGTCGTCAGCATAGGCAGACAGGCGTATCTCCGCATTACCAACTTGTATGCCCTGAAATCCATCCCATGTATGCAAATAACGAAGGAAGGGGTCAAGGGCAAGGTCGAACAAAAGGGTGGAGAGTGGACAACCCTGTCTAGCCCCACGATGGATTGGGATACGGGGTGAGTTTTGATCATTTATTGTGAGGAAAGTTGTTGTATTAGATTGTAGATTTTGGAGAAAATCCAGAAAGGTGTTCCCGAAGCCCCTGCACCTTAAGGAGGTGTTCAAAAATTCCCAGGAAACAGAATCAAACGCCTTCTCGGCATCTAATCCAAGAAGCATTGTAGTGGGGGACTTGGTGGAGGAAGCCGCAGTTGAAGCCGCAATTGAAGCCGCTATGGCTGTTCGGATGTCTAGAGTGGAATGGCGTCCCCTCACAAATCCTAGCTGTGACACTGTTAGCAGTCTTGGGAGGAAGTGTTGTAGTCTATTAGAAAGTATAGTAGCCAAAATTTTATAATCGGTATTGAGGAGTGAGATTGGCCGATATGAACCTACATCCGTGGGGTCTCGCTTGGGTTTGGGAATGAGGACCGTGCGGGCTTCTTGGAAGGAAGGTACCGGTGTGTTATCTAAGTACATGGAATTATAGAGATCTGTAAGGATCGGGGTTAATTCCCCTTGGAGGATTTTTTCACATTCAAGAAATTGTTTTATTTAAGCATAAAATCAGAACAGTAAATAAGGCAATAATATCATGAGCGGTATCAAGACATTACAATTTGTTGAGTCAGGTAGGCTAGTGCACATCCATCTTATCAGAGGCAGTGTATATAGGAGGAACGCAAATAAAAAAACAAAACAAAAAAAAACAAAAAACAATGACACAGAAGAAGTATATGAGGATATACAAATCACTAGGGTGCAAGCTTTCTTGAAAGGCAACATATCTAAGGCGAGTCGCCTCAGAAGGAGGAGAGAGAAGCAAGGTCAGAGAGCCATAACTTATGTTCTTTAAGGCAGCAAGAGGCCAAAGATAGCAAGAAATGCTTCCAGAGATGCAGTTTTGGTAGCTTTACAAAAATGTATTATTGCCAGGTTTAATTTAGAGAAAAAGGTACAAAACCCTAGAACAAGGAGGCAACAGCAAGAACCAAGAAAGATGAATAACTTGAAGCAAACTAGGAAAAAGGGAGCCAGTCGAAGCCAGTGTACCATCCCCAGAGTGTAAAGCTAGCAATTAGTTCTCAGCATGGTCGCAGAATCCTACCTATTGAAGAGTGAGATAACGATCAGATTCGCAGAAGGAGAGCCAGTCTCCCCAGGTAATGAGAAATTTTTCCGCATCTCTGGGCGAGTCACAACGTAGCTCCTCCAGTCTACAGAACATATGGATCTCCTTAAACCAGTCCGTGAGAGAGGGGCTTAGCGTGGACCGCCATAACCTGGGAATCACTATTTTGGCTGTATTTAGTAAAAAGGAGAGCAGGTGACCTTTCAATGAATGGACAGGACGTTCCATGGTGAAGAGTAGCAGTGCGGCGGGATCGTTTTGTAATCTTTCCCCAGTGATTAGATAAATTATGTCTATTACTTTAAGCCAGTAGGTTTGCAGGATGGAACACTTCCACCAAGTGTGGAGCATCGTACCCTCCTCCTTTAGACAACGCCAGCAGAGGCTAGGTACAGATGGATAGAGGGTATGCAACAACGATGGCACTCTATACCACTGGGTAAGGATCTTGTAGTTCAATTCCTGCACCCGTATAGAAACCGAAGTCTTATGAGCTAGGGTGAATATTCTAACCCACTCGTCCCTGGAGAGCTTTCTTGAGAGTTCCCTCTCCCATGCCCCCTGAAACGCATGGGTAGGAGGATCCCCAGAGGTCACCATGAGCCCATAGACTCTCGAGAGAAAGTGCGTACTGTGAATTTTTTGTAGACACCAGGTCTCGAATGTGGAGGGTGCTCCGCATAAGGTCAGTGATGATTTGTGCACGGAGCATACACTACGTAGTTGATAATAGTGTAACCTGGAAAAGTTTGCACCGCCTAAACTTGCAACAAGGTCCGAGTAGGATTTGAGGGTGTTATCTATATACACATCTCTCATTATTGCAAAACCTCTATCCCCACCCGAACCCGAAGCTCTGAAAAGTGCGGGCATTCCTGGATTGCATGACAGAGGCGTGGGAGTACCCCCTGGCTTAAAAATGTTCATGGAATAGGGGTAGGATCTATAGATACGTATTATAGTTTGTGTGATTAAAGGGACTAGACCTAGGGTTTTTTTTAGGCAACCACAGCGGGGGTAACCAAGGTAGTGCTGCAATCGAGTGACCAACCATGGTTGACTCAAGTTGAACCCAGAGCTTAATATGTGCGTGATGACAACTATCCAGTATTCTGACTGCGGATGCGGCTAGGTAGTAGGAGTGGAAATTCGGAAGAGACAGACCGCCGTCCGTTTTAGGCCGAGATAGGTTGATTTAGAAATTCTAGGATGCTTCCCTGACCAGATAAATTGTGTAGTAAGTTTATGCAAAGAGGAGACGAAAGATTTGGGGATTACAGTCGGGATAGCTTGGAAGAGATAAAGGAGGCGGGGCAGTATGTTCATTTTTTAGGATATTGATACGACCGAGCCATGAAAAGTCCTTCTTGTCCCATTTGGAAAGGTCACCTTGAATTAAATTGAATAAAAGGGAGAAATTGAGGTCAAAAGTATTTCTAATATCTGAGGAAATGTGGACCCCCAGGTATTTGATAGAGGTGTAGGCCCAAGCAAAGGAGTAATGCCGCCTGAGCTGAGCAACCATCTCTGGCTGTAAGGTGAGGTTCAATGCAATACTTTTAGACATTTTCACTTTATGATTGCTAAATACCCCAAAATTATGAAGGGCTTTGAGTATGGAAGGTAGAGTGATAAGGGGGTTGGTAACATAAAGCAGCAAATCGTCCGCAAATGCAGAACACTTTGCATGGAAATCACCACACTGAACGCCCTGAATGGAAGTGTCCATGCGGATGGACTGCAGCAGATGCTCCATCACCAACGCGTACAGGAGCGGGGAGAGTGGACCATTGCGAATAGTAAAGGGGGCAGACAGAGATCCATTTACTCGGATCTGAGCCTGCGGGGAGCAGTATAATGCGAGAATCTTGGCAAGGAGAAACGGTCCTATCCCAAGGGCAGAGAGAACACCAGAGAGAAAAGACCAGTCCACCCGGTCAAATGCCTTCTCTGTGTCTAGTGAGAGCAGCATACAGGGGACTCCGGCACGACAAACATAGTCGATTAGGGTAAAAGTTTTCAAGGTGTTATCCCTTGCTTATCTCATGGGAATAAAACCCACCTGGTCGAGATGTATCAAACTATCTAGCAAGGGGTTCAGTCGCATGGCAATGAGCTTGGTGAACAACTTGGCATCTGTGTTGATAAGGGAAATTGGTCTATAGCTCTGACATAATGTTGGATCCTTTCCATCTTTAGGGATTACAGTAATGTGGGCCTTGAGGAATGCCTGATCAAAAGGGGAGTCATTGGAGACATAGTTGAAGATCAGCAACAGCGAGGTTGACAAATCATCTCGCAGGACCTTGTAGAACTTGGCTGTATATCCATCTGGTCCCGGGCTTTTGCCCGCAGGGAGGGATGCAATAGCAGCATTAAGCTCTGCTTGGGAGAATGGCTCCTCTAGGGAAGCAACCACCTCTGGGGGCAGGGAGGGAAGGGCAGTTTGATGAAGATAGTCTTGAAGGGAAGGTATGTGACCCTCAGGGTGACTTCGTGCATGGGGTGCTAGGAGGTTGTAGAGTTCAGAATAATACTCATGGAATGCAGAAAGGATCTCATTGGTCAGGAATTCCGATCGTCCATTAGAGGATTTAATCTGGGGAATGAACATGGAGGCTCTCTTTTCTCTTAGGGCTCGGGCCAGATACTTCCCAGGTTTATTGCTCCACACGTAAGATACTGTAGCACAAATCTGATGATATCTTTTGTGTTTACGTTCCATGAGCAAAAGGATGTCATGACGCAGTTTTGTCAGTTCCCTAAGAACCACCTCAGAGCCAGAAGCTTTATGGGATGTTTCAGCTGTGTTGAGTTTTATCAGCAGCGACTGGAGTTTGGGCTGCCGACTCCCGTTTCAGTCGCGCCCCGTGTTGGAAAAAGTATACCTCGCATAACACACTTCAGCGCCTCCCATCGTATCTGAGGAGTCGTAGGGTCTTCCTGGTGAACTGCCTGAAAGTCCTTTATGGTAGACTGCAAGTCTGCCAGGCATAGAGCATCTTGCAAAAGAGACTCATTCAGTCTCCAAGCAAACGGGGGATGCTTGAAGTGCGGCAGGGATAAATCACAATACACTGAGGCGTGATCGGAATGAAGTATGCTGCCTATCCTTGCATCCACCGCACCTGAGAGAAGAGAGTGCTGAAGAAAAATGTAGTCGATGCGACCATAGGACTGGTGGGGGTGGGAATAAAAAGTGTAATCCCTCTCCCCAGGGTGCATTAAACGCCACACGTCTGAGAGTTGCATGTCATGTAACAGGCGCTTAACCCTGTTCACCACCCTATGCGGGACTGAGGAATGGCCTGTGGATGAGTCAAGCTCGGGATGTAGAGCCAGGTTAAAATCGCCACAGAGGATAATCTGACCCTGTGCAAAACATGTTAGGTCGTCCAGCACCCTGGTGAGAAAGGATAGTTGGTTAGTATTAGGCAAATAAAGGTTTGCAATAGTGTAGGTACTCCCCTGTATGCTGCACTTCACAAAAACCGCTCTAGCATCCCTGTCTGTGAAGACATCTAAAATCTGGACAGAGAGGGATTTATGGATGAATATGGCTACCCCCTTTGTTTTTTTGGGAAGGGTTACTGCTATGGTACCAGGCAGGGAAGTACCTGTTACGGATGGATTTTGCATGCTCCTGCAACAGATGTGTCTCTTGGAGGCATACTATATGGGATTTCTGCTTATGTAGATAATATAGGATCTGCGACCTCTTTTCGGGTTTGTTAAATCCCTTGACATTAAGGGACGCGATTCTAATAGTATGCATTGAAAAAGACAAAAGGGCGCATTATGAGCAGTGTAGATGAACACATAATATCTGGTGATGGGTCTAGCAACGACTGGCAAACATATAAGATAGAGAGGGGAGAACACAACCAGGGAAACACAAAAGACCTAGAGAACAAAGGCCAATAAAAAGAACAAGGCAGACTAATAGCTGCAATTAGCCAAGATAGGAGAAAGGCCAACATTATTGGGGGGTAGACATGACCTTTCATCGCGACTTGTACCGACATAGCAAGGTCAATTTGAGAGCCAAGAGCTCAACTCAGCAGGAATGACGGGACAGTAACTAGAGGCAGGCTAATGGGCAGATTGAAACATAAAGAGAGTGGAGCGCAAGCCCTGCCAAGAAATTAGAAGAAGGTGATCATTGGGGCAGGGTCTTGAAAAGGGTCTTGAAAAGTAGTGTGAAAATGGGTTAGGGACCCAGTAGTAAATAACAAGTGGGAGGAAGGGGGAGAGGAACGGTGACCGGCCAACCGGTCGACATGCAGTATGGGGTGAATCAGAGTGACAGAAATGCCTATCCGGTTCTCATGATAGGCAGAAAGAAGAAACACACATATCTCACAGTTCCTTTGACCCGGCATCAGCGTAGGGGGCCAGCCATTGGCGTGGAATCTTTTGAGTTTCTTCGGCGACGGTTCGGACGTTGAGCCTTCGGAGACGTGGAGGATGTGGGATGGGAAGGGTCTGGCACTGTCGTCGGTGGTATTGAGTCCATCGCTGCTGACCAATCCGGGATGTCCACTGCAGGCAGACCTAACGTCGAAGTAAAGGAGTGGAGATCTGTCGGAGATCGAAAGGTCACCAGAGAGTCTCCGTGTTTAACAAGGAGGGCAAATGGAAAGCCCCATCGATATTGAATGTGTCGCTCCTGGAGAACAGCGAGAAGCGGCTTGAGTGCAGAGCGCATATGGAGGGTGCGCCGGGAGAGGTCCGGGAAAAGTCCTACTTTGTGGCCCTCATAAATTACAGACTGCATGAGACGGGACTTCCTCAGCACCTCTTCCTTGAGGTTATAATGATGAACTCTACAGATTACGTCCCTCGGCCGAGAGGGGTCTTGACTTTGTGGACGAAGAGCTCGGTGAGCACGATCGAATTCTATTGGGGTATCAGTGGGTCGACCCAGCAGACGGTTAAACATCTTGGTAAGTGTAGGAATTAACTCTGAGGTACGAACTGTCTCGGGAAGACCACGAATTCTGATGTTGTTACGTCTGTTGCGATTTTCTAAGTCATCAAGTTGAGCCACCAGTTGACTATGGCGCTCAGATTGGGCCGCAAGTGAGGTTTGCAGGTTAGCAACAGTGAGATTTGTAGAGTCTTGGGTCCTTTCCAGCTGAAGAAATTTCTCCTGTAGGTCCGAAACAGCAGTTTGTACCGGTTGTAGTTCTTGGCGCCAACCTTGTTGGAGATCTCGGCCTAGTTGCTGCATGTCACTCTTTGATGGAAGGAACGCTAGCAGGGCCTGTAGCTCGGGATGTGCGGCCAACGCCCGGAGTGCATCCTCTGGTGGAGATATAGTTGATAGATGGCTTGGGGCCACAGGCTTTGGGTAGCATCGATCCTGGGCCTGTTGACGTGGGCGAGGGTCGTTTTCCCATGAAGGAGAGCCGGGGTTAGAATTTCAGCTGGCACTCTGGGGGGTTGAGGCCAGAGTGTTGCTCTTGTAGGCCTAGCAGCTGTGAGGAAGGTGAGAGGCCATTCCCTTCCCCTGCCATAGCACTGTATGTTGACCCAGGTGGCAAGGCTCCCATACCAGCATCAGCATGGGTCTGTGGTGATGCAGAACCGCTTGGAGCCGTGGACATGCTGCTGTGCTGTTGGTCAGGAAAGCCCCTGACAGGGAATGTAGTATTATTGCAGTGAGGCCTTGATTCAATGCCTGAGGAGGGAGAAGAAGACCTGGGTCTGTCACTGGTAACAGAGGAGTAGGAGGGTGCAGAAGCATCCTGGCCCTTCTTGTGGTTCAGCACCTGGGAAGCCACTGGAGCTAGATTCAACACCTGGGAAGCCACTGGAGCTAGAAAGGCATGTGAAGGGTGCAATCCCATAAAGGCATTAGGGGGAGACAACATGGGGCTTGTGGAAGATCGTTGACAGTTCCCCTCTGTGGTGGAGCAATCAGCAGGGGGGTTCTCTGCAGCCCAATTTACAGAGGTATCTGAGGATAGTCCCCTAGGCATCCCTGGTTCCCATACAGGCATGCAGGTCTGGAGGGTGATGTCTGATACGTGGGAAGCTGCCCCTGCCGGTGTCTGTGGAGCGCACCTTGATGAGCCTGAGTGCACTGGGCTCCCCGCTTGTATGCTCAGAGTAGGGCAGGGTGGGCGAGATATCGCCTGTGTTGCACTGCCGGCACCTAAGATGGCGGCTGACTGCACCCGGGGTAACGCAGAGTGCATCTCAGCATGCTCAGGGCTCCCCAGGTTACGGCCAGTCCAGACAGAAGAGGGTGACATTAAGGCTGGTATTGGCACTCCCTGGGCACTAGGGATTTTGAGGAGAGGGATCCCGGACTGCACCTGAAGCTGCCGTGTGTCGCTCCGTTCTGGAAACTGTCGGGCGTGATGAGTGCCGTCCGCGCTGCTCGTGGAGGATGATGAGGCACCGGAGATGCTGTCAGCGAGCGGGACCGCCGAGGTGAGAGCTGCCAGAGTCGGTGATGAGCTGCTTTTGCTCGGCTGCGCACGCGAGCACAGAGGATCCTCTGCTGGCAGCGAGGGAGCCAGGGAGGATGGCGCTGAAGCGCGGGAAGGCCAGCCGTCCCCGGTAAGGTCCTGGAGCGGCTCAGAACAGTTGGAAATGGGAATATCTCCCAAGGAAGGGGTCTTCATGAGTTTGGCCACCTTTTTAAATCTTCTGGGTCCCATTTGTAGTGCACCTTCTAAGCTTTTTGCAGATTCCTGCGAGGAGCTCTAGTATCCTGCGTCCAACCGTTCACATGGCAAGCCACGCCCCCCCTTGGAGGATTTTAAAGTATTATTTTTAAGGGCTTCAGGCTTCCCGGACTTCTTGTTGAGAAATAGGGGCCGACAGGTAATCTGTTTGTTCTTCCGTTAATTTAGGTGGTTGAGTGAGGTTAAGCAGATCCCATGTAGCTTGAGATTGGTAAGGTCTTGCTTGATATAGTAAAGGAAGTAGTAAAGGAAGAAGGCATCCATATTATCCTTGTTATTTCTTATAATTTGACCCATATTTTGGTGCCGGATTTGTATTATATGTTGTTTAGGGTAATGTGGTCTTTCAAGCCGAGCTAAAAGCCTGCCCGATTTTCCACCACAGCGAAATAAGTGATTTCTCGTGAGTTCTATTTGCCATTTAGCTTGTGTTAGAGTATGGGTGTATAACAAGTGCTTGGCGTCCATGTAGGTTTGTCGGTGTGCGCCATCCGGGTGCGTCAGGTATGCTCTGTGTGCTTCCAGCAGTTTGATATGTAGGGTGGTGTAGGTGTGCCTGGCACGCTTTCTTAAAAGAGAGTAAGCCATGATGTGGCCACGCATCACTGCCTTGGATGTCCACCAGAGCAGAGAGGAGTCTACCTGAGATTGGGAATGATCATCTACAAAATTATTCCAGTTTGTATCTAAATATGAGTGAAAATCAGATGAGTTTATTAAATATGATGGGAATCTGCAGTACCTATCCTTCGTCCGGGGGACATCCAAGGCTAAGTGAATCTCGATAGGAGCGTGGTCTGAAATAGCGATGGTATGAATATGTGTGGTGCGCACTTGTTGGAATAAAGGGTCAGAAATTTAAAATAGATCAATACGGGAGAAACTGTTGTGGACGGCAGAGAAAAAAGTATAGTCTCGCTCATTTATATGTTGCACCCACCAGGGATCACACAAATGGAGGCCCTGCATCATATGAAGGAGGCTCTGCGTAGCACGAGATTCCATAGATGTGGAGGAAGATCTATCTAAAGCAGAGGAGAGCACTGTATTGAAATCCCCTCTGATGATTAGGTTGTCAGTGCATTTGGATAGCAAAAAGTGATATATTTGTGAGAAAAATTCTGGGGAAGGGGAGATAGGAGCATAAAGGTTAAGAAACGAGTAGAGCGAACCCTCAATTTGTAAAGACACATAAAGGAAGCGGCCCTCTGGAGTTGGTTAAAATAATGGCTACCCCCCTGGATTTGGTAGAAATATTAGCAATGGTTGATCCATGGGGCTCGTAATTCGCAGCCATCCCCCTCCCGCCAATGGGTTTCCTGGAGGAATACAATGTCAGGGCGTGATCGTTTGATCTGAGTAAGTACTCTTTTGCGTTTAATGGGACAATTTAAACCCGCTACATTGCATGAATATATTTTGAGTGTGTCAATAATAATAGTTGTGGAGGTCAAAGTAGGTAAATCAGTACTCATCCTATTCCCGTTCACGGAGATATGACGGAAAAGAATTGCATCGTATGGTTGCCAGTCCACCTGTCCCAGCGAGCAGGCGGAGCTGGAATTTGGATGGCGTAAGACGGCCCGCAAAAAAAGGGTAAAAAAATGAAAAGAGAAAACACAGATAAGGGAAATTGCAGTCATGTAAATTACACAAAATATGTTAAACCAAATAGTAACAAGTAAAAAGGACATTAGATGTCTTTTCTATGGGTGGTTGATCATCTGTCTCCGGGAGGAGCATCCCGTAGAAGGCTATTTTTAGCCGCAACTGGGTTGGTGAAGAAAGTGGTGTTGCCGTTGATGGTAGTTTTAAGTTTGGCCGGGTAGAGTAGTTGGAATTTAATCTTGCGATCTACTAGAGCTTTACAGAGAGGCGTAAACAGCTTCCGTTTAGCTGTCACTGCTGCAGAGAAGTCCTGGAAGATCAAAATTTGGTACCCAAGGACTTCTAAAGATCTCTTTTGACGATATGCTCGCAATATTTTTCCTTTAGAAACAAAGTGTAAGAATTTTGCAATGGTAGGGCGTGGTCTTCGGTAATTGCCTTGAGGAGTAGGGCCTATATGATGGACTCGCTCTGTCAGGGTAGTGCTTGGTGGAGCGTTAGGTCCAAGGTGGCTGGGATGTCAATAGCAACGGAGTTGGTAAGATCGTCCCCCTTAATGGTTTCCGGAATACCTACGAAATGCAGGTTGTTACTGCAGCTTCGATTCTCCAATTCGTCGATTTTGTCTTGCAGCTGTTGAAGTTGCTGAGTATGGAGAGAAGTTTCGTGGTGGAGCTGGGAGACATCTGTTTCACAAGAGTTGGTGCGTGTTTCTAATTCATTCACTCGTTGTGTGAGAGTTGTGATTTGAGCGAGAGCTGAATTAACTGATCATTGAAAGAGATCAAATCTTTTATCAAATAAGGGCATAATTAAATTTGAGACTTCTTGAGCGATGGAAGAGGCCTGCAGATGTCCTGGTGGAGACGAATTGGTGGAGCTGGAGGCCGGAGACCAGTGGCCAGAGGGGTGACTGGTGTCCCGTGTTGGGGTCAAAGGAGGAGATTTTGACATGATGACTCCTTGGCTCGATGAAGATGGCATATTCTCTTTGAGTTTAGAGCGGGTACCAATAGGTGGCTGGTTAGCAGCATTCAAATTTTGTGGATTGTTCTTCTGTTTAGCTGATTGAGTAGGTGTGAAAACTGTATCCATGACGCACAGGATGAATGGATAGTCAGAAGTGTACAAGGTAGTCAACGGATGACCTGATGCGGATAGAATTACATTAGAGAGAGCTCGATAATGCAGAGCAGTGAATGGCCATTAGATGCCACTGTAGACGTAGAAATTATGTAGAGACTCCCTTATGCAACAGGAAATATTGGTGTTGGAGTTCTTTCCCGTGCAGGCAGATAAGAAAAACAAAGTCCCCTAGTAATACACTGTGAGAGTAGCTGTCGTTGCCGAAGGTTTATGATCTAGCAGGAAAGCTCTTCTCACTTTCAAAACAGACAATTCGCAGTGTTGTGTCGCGCAAAAGGGCCTGTTTTATTTGGACTTGGAAGGTGAAGCTAGTAGCGTAGACAGAGGCTCACTGGTGAATATCAAAACATGCGTTACTTTCAACCGCCACTAGGTGCCACTGTAGGCAAGCAGAAGGAACAGAGTCTCCTAGTGATAAACTGTAAGTGACTGTTGATGGATATTAAAGGGGTTGTCTCACTACAAGTATTGCTTCTTATGTTAAAGATCTTGCAAAAACAAGTCACTTTGCAATGTGTCCATTACCAGTGTCCTACCTATTCCTAGATATCCCCTCTTGTATGGGCTGTATAAGCTCCTCAGGTCGCTATAGCTACAGACCTGTTTGATCTCTCCTGAAAGGTTGCCAGCACTGGTTACTATAGCTACAGACCTGGCTTCTACTGCAGCCTAGTGGAAGCCAGTTAACACGCCCCTGAATTCAAAATGAAAACAGGACTAAGGTAAGATGAATCAATGTAGTGAGACAACCCCTTTAATGGTAAAGTGGGAGAGACGTTCTCAATTTCAGGGAATAATGTACGCGGTGTTATAGTGTAGAAAAAGTTCAACTTTATGTTGGTTTGGGGAGTGAAGCTAGTAGTGCAGATAGCAGCTCTCTGGTTCAGCCGGGCTTTGTGTTGTGTTAGCTATGCTCACACAGAGAATGTAGGTGTTTTGTAGACTGTCCTTTTGACGGGTAATAATAGGCTCCTACAGTGAAGGTATTGTCCACCTCCAGAACTGTATAATGCTGCTGACTGATAAACAGTTGTGAAAAGGGCTATGTTAGGGATGACTAAACAGTACGGTGCAGTCAATAGCCACTAGGTGATGTTGTAGGCGGCCAGATGAAGGAGAGCTCTTCTTAGTGGAGTGGAGCTTGGGCTAAGTTCTATTCCTCGTTTGGCTGGCTGGCATGTTCATCTTATTCCCTATCCGGAAAGGACTCGCTGAATTCAGCTAAGTGCTCTGTGCTTTTTATTTTGTACACATGGTACGGTTTTGAAAATTCTGGCGTAAAGATTACGTGATATATCTATGCATATTTATTAATAAATAAGAAGAAAGAGTTTATACGTGTATCGTTCATTTTCTGGACAGCATCTATTTTTTGAGGTATGAGTTATAGAAGGTGCTGTCTACTTCCAGCTGCCAATGGATGTCGCTGCAGACATGCAAAGGGAGCAAAGTCTCCTAATAATAAACTGTAAAGGTGACTATTGTTGGATACTTATGATGTAGCAGGAGAGACCTTCCCTTCCTAATTGCCGAAAATCTGGTATGCGATGCTATACAGCAGTAAAAGAAAGCCCAATTTGACGTTGATTTGGGGAATGAAGCTAGCAACGTAGTTAGGAGTTCTCCAGTGCAGCTGATCTTTGCGTTTTAATAGCTATGCCCACTCAGAAAGCACAGGTGTTTTGTGATGAAATGGTCCCTTCTATGGGTAACAAGGAACTCCCACAGTGAAGGTGATGTCCGCCTCCAAGATCCATGGGTAAATGGGTGGCTGTATATTATATGCCAGGTATAATTTCTAATGAGGTGCTATGTGGAAAGATGCAGTCCCAAAATGGCCGAAATTCCCGCCTCAAACAGCCCACCAACGTGAAGAAGACGGGCAAAATGGCGGCGTTCCTGCCAAACTGTGGTCAGCTGAGCTATATGGGCTTTCCCCTTTCAGCCTCCCCTATGGGCCACCAGTCCCTCAGGGCGTTTTATTGGGACGATCTCACCTCTATGGTGCACAAGAAGAGGTGCGTAAGCTGAGCCGGTGGGTGCAGGGTCCCGGAACGTGCTGGAGCGATGTCAGGCCAGATCAGGCTCGGGCTGCTCCCGGTTGCAGGCCGGGATGCGCCCGTATGTCCGTTGCTCTCTCTGCAGGTGCTGCTGTAGGTGTGAGGGTAGCTGTGTGCCGCAGGTATCCCCCGCTCACTGACGCCAGTGAAGGAGGCCACGGACTTAAGGTGGACGCGTGTCGGGAGCGCGGTAAGCGTCCAAGAGTCGGGCGCCCTCATATTTCCGCCGCAGGATCGCGCCGACTTGTAGAGGCAGACTGTCCGCTGTGTCCACAGTGGCTGGGCTCGCCGCAAGTGCTGCAAAGCCACGTCGGGTGGTGCAGCAGGGAGGTCAGCAGTCTCTCTGGAGCGGGAGCCAGTTGGCAGTCAGGCTCAGGGTAGCAATGGCAGTACGTCACTCCTGGACCTCCGGGCAGTTTTAAAGGTATCTCCGCAGCGTTCTCAGGTCAGCGAGTTCCAAAAATAGCGTGCAGCAGCCGCTTTAGACACTGAAAGATGGCCAGAAATTTTCAATTGGAGCTGGGAGACACGGAGCTCAGGTAAAATGCGGCCATCTTCGATAGTCCCGCCCCTGTAAGTCCCTGAACCACTTTTTAAAGTTAGGAGTGATCAGGACTGGTCTTTTACAAACAGGCAGTTTTAACACTTGACACACCCTGTCTGCCTCTGGGTTCCAAGTGACCATGAAGGACCAAGTGTGACTTGTCAAATTCATTAGGGGTGCTGCTATACTCGCAAAATTTGGGATGAACCTCCAATAGGAACCCACAATACCTAGAAAGGCCCTCATCTACCTTTTTGTGTTGTGCAGGTTTTATAATACCCCTACCTATTGTTACCTCGGTGCCGTACCTTTTTTCCAGACCGGGTTACTCCCAAGGAGAATGGAAACAGGAAATAGCAAGCGTATTTTAAATCTCCCCCAGAGATAATTTCCCCTTACTGGGAGGTAAGAGATTTGATAGGGGTCAATACATCTTTTTCTTGGAATAACAGATGATATCGGGGGAAAAAGACCTGATGTTACATTAAAATTTCTATTTGGAATAAAATATGACGGGGGGAAAGAGATTCTGTATGTCACATACATCATTTTTCTATGGAAATACAAATATGATGGAGAGGTAAATTCTGTGATGTCACTTACATCATTCTTATTATGGTAATAACAGTGATTGACAGAGAGGGGAGGGGGCTCTGATATGTCCTTTTACATCTTATTATTATGGTAATAAAAATGATATACTGGAAGGCAGAGATTTGAGATGTCACATTACAACATTCTTTTCTAGGTAATAAAAATTTATGACTGGGAGGGCAGAGTTCTGTTGATGTCACATACTAATACTTTTCAAAAATATCATTGGGGGCACGGCAACCCCTGGGTATTAAAACCCCTTTTCTAGGAGGGTTTACAAAGCAGTAAACAAAATGTGTTGGATCTGCCCCGATGCATATACTAGAGATGGGGGGAATTTCCAAAAAATTTGGTTCGGTCACTTCGCTGAATTTCCCGCAAAAATAAATTCGGGCCGAATTACTTCGGGGCGAATCACTTAAAAAAAAGCTATTTCCCCGGGTGCCAGAGCCTGCAGGGTCTGTGAACAGTGATTTTCAACCTTTTTTGAGTGCGGCACACTTTTTTCCTTAAAAATCCCGGGGCAAAAACACCAACCAAAATGGGACAAAAGACACTAAAAAAAGTACATATTATACATATAGTTAATAATATCGATTCCCAGGATGCCCACCCCCGTAGCCAAAGTGCCTCCATTGTAGCCAGTGCTGCCCCGCGTGTAGCCAGTGATCCCCCCCTTGCAGCCAGTGATGCCCCCCTTGTAGCCATTAGATGCCCCTGTAGCCCTGATGCCCCCCTTGTAGCCAGTGTGCACCCATTGTAGCCATGTTACCCCCCCTTGTAGCCAGTGTGCCCTCCTTGTAGCCAGGATGCCCCCTTGTAGCCAGTGTCCCCCCCCTTTGTAGCCAGTGTGCCCCCCTTGTAGCCAGTGGGGCCCCCCTTGTGGGCCAGGATGCCCCCATTGTAGCCAGTGGGCCCCTCTTGTAGCCAGTGATGCCCCCTGAAAGTAATAATAAAATAACAAACGAGTACTCACCTGGGTCCGCGCGTCCCGGTCCGGAGCTGCTCAGCAGTGGGAGCTGCAGAGCGGTGTAAGCAGCGTGACGTCATCACGCTGCTTACGCTGCACGCAGCTCCCAGGGGTCTCATCGGGGGCAGAGCTGCCAGCCGAGGAGACCCACCCTCCCCAGGGGGCGCGGTGAGAGCTGTTGCGCCCCCTGTGACGCTGATACAGGGGGGGAGTCAGGAAAGGGAACGATCCGTCCCGCCTCCTCCCTGCAGCTGCGGCTCTGCGCGGCTGTTATAAAACAGTCACGCAGAGTCAGGGGGGCTCCTCCGGGCGGGCAGGCGCGGGCCGCGGCGCCCCCCCGGGTGAGCGGGAGCCTCGGCGCCCCGGGCACCGCCACGCCCTGCCGCCCCCTAGGAACGGCCCTGAAAAAAAACACAGGGCGCACCATAGTTTGGGGAACTTTCCCCGCGGCACACCCGACCATGTGTCGCGGCACACTAGTGTGCCGTGGCACACTGGTTGAAAATCACTGCTGTAGAACATTGTGCCATGCTTAAATATGCAGAGGGAGCTTGGTTTGGTCTTCATACAATGTTGTGTTTTAGTATGACACGCACATACTGGCCCGCCCGCTCTTAGAAACGCTTCACTCTAAAATTCCCTGGGCACTTAAGAGGGCAAAACTGACAAAAAAACTGAAGGGGGAATGTAGCCTGATAAAGTCATGCCAGCGACAGCTGGAAAAAAACAAGCTGAGGGCTCAGGTGGCAACATCAGTGACAGAGTGTTGAGGTGACGGCGGCAGCCACAGCAGCATAAGGTCAGACAGTGGCACAATGACATTCTGGAGGTGGCAAAAACAGGAATAGGCCACAGAGTGGGACAATGACACAGTGTACACATATAGAAAAAAAGGAAGGAGCTTAATCCACCACCAATTAATACTAAAATTCTTTATTAAATAATTTTCAAAAAATCACACACATTTACAGAAAAAGAGATCCCATAGTTGAATACAAAGAGGCGCATAAACATTACAATCAAGTTACAAGACAGTGTATAGAAACAAATAGGTTACTGTGAGATAGGAGAAAGGTCACATGTATATGAGAGTAATTTAAATCAGTGTAAAAATACCCTTAGTTTGGGGGTATATTTCTCATAAAAGACTTCATTAAGACCATATATCACCATCTGCAATCAATTGATAAGTTACAATGCAAATAGATTACCATATTGTAGTGAGTCCTTAAAACCCCGGGGACGGGGGTCTCTTTTTCTGTAAAAGTATGTGATTTTTTTTGAATTATTTATAAAGAACTTTGGTTTAATTGGGGGGGATTAAGCTCCTTCCTTTTTTTTTTTTGTAAGTTGTATGTTTTGGGGGGTTTTTCCATCGTTCTTTTAGGTTGGGGGATTTTTTTGTGAATAAAAAATGGCACGTGTGTAGGTCACGGCAGCAGCCACACAGCAGATGAGGTCAACAGTGGCAATGACATTCAGAGGTGGGAAAAAAAAGGAGTAGGCCACGAGTGGCACAATACAGAGAGGGAGGTGAAGGCACAACAATCGACATGAGGGCAACAGTGGCACAATGACAAGGTGTAGGTCACGGGCAGCACTAGGTCAGACGTGGCACAATGAATTTGGGGGTTGCAAAAAAGTGAGGCCACAGAGTGGACAAGACAGAGAGTGGAGGGGCGGTGCAGCGCATAGGGAGAAAAATGGCACAATGAATTTTGGAGTGGCAAAAACTGGAGTAGACCACAGAGCGGCACAATGACAGAAGTGGAGTGACGGCGGCAGCATGCATGAGGTCAGAAGGTGGCACAATTACATTCTGGAAGGTGCGAAAACAGTAGTAGGCCACATGAGTGGCCAATGAAGAGAGTGAGGTCGCACAGCGCACATGAGGTAGGGAGTGTCACAATGACACATGTGGAGGGCCACAGCAGCAGCAGCATAGGTCATGCAGTGGCACAATGAACTTCTGGAGGTGGCAAAAACAGGAGCGAGGGCCACAGATGCACAATGACACAGTGTGGAGTCACGGCAGCAGCAGCAGAGGTCAGACAGTGCACAATGAACATTCTGGATGTGGCAAAAACAGGGAGTATGCCACAAGTGGCACAATGACAGAGAGTGGAGGTGACGGCAGCAGCCACAGCTGCAGCATGAGTCAGACAAGAGTCACGATATGACAGCGTGTGTATGTCACGGCAGCAGCCCACAGCAGCAGCATGAAGGTCAGACAGTGGCACAATTACACAGTGTGGAGGAGGCACGGCAGCAGCATCATGAGGTTCAGGCAGTGGCCACAATGACTCGTGAGGTGGCAAAAACAGGAGCAGGCCTCGAGAGTGGCACAATGACACAGTGGGAGGTCACGGCAGCAGCAGCAATTAGGTCACAGTGCACAATGATCATTCTGGAGGTGGCAAAAAACAGGAGTAGGCCACAAGAGTGGCACAATGCATATGAGTGGAGGTGACGGCAGCAGCCGCAAGCAGCAGCATGAGTCAGACACAGTGGCACAATTGACAGCGTGTGTAGGTTACATCAGCAGCCCCCAGCAGCATCATGAGGTCACAGTGGCACAATGACAATTCTGGAGGTGGCAAAAACAGAGTAGGCCACAGAGTGGCACAAAGACAGAGAGTAGAGGTGACGGCAGCAGGCAGCATGAGGATCCGACAGTGGCACAATTGACATTCTGGAGGTGTGTCAAAACCGTAGAAGGCCATCAGAGTGGCCCCCCAACAACAATGACAGAGAGTGGAGGTGACGGCAGCAAGCAGCAAGAGGTCAGAGAGTGGCACAATGACATTCTGTAGGTGCAAACACAGTAGTAAGGCCACATGAGTGGCCACAATGACAGAGAGTGAGGTGACGTTTGCAAGCGAGCCTGAGGTCAGGACAGTGGCACAACTTGACATTATGGAGGTGGCAAGAAACTGGAGTAGCCACAAAGTTGACACAATGACAGAGAGTAGAGGTGACGGCGGCAGCAGCATGAGGTCAGAGTAGTGGCACAAGTGACATTCTGGAGGTGGCAAAAACAGGAGTAGGCACAGAGTGGCACAATGACAAGAGAGTGGAGTGACTGCGGCAAGCAGCATGATGTCAGAGAGTGGCACAATGACATCTGGAGGCCGTGGCAAAAACAGGAGTAAGGCCACAGAGGGCACAAATAAACAGAATGGAGGTGGGTAACAATAACCGTCCTGGTAAAGAATGGTTGGCTGGCTGATGAGAAACTGTCAGCAGATGTGTGGCATCAAGGCGGGTGGCAGCATCATAATAGTCGTATGAGGCAGGTAATTTGAACCCGACTCAGTTTCTTCACAGTTTGGGTGAGGCTCATTGCTTGATGTAGTCTGACGCCTAAGCATTGGTGATTGGAAATCCTGCCGATACCACGCCTGCATTTCATCTTGACAAAGGTCAGTCGTTCCACATTTCCCGTGGACAGTGGGTTTCTCCTTGGGGTAACGATGGCCCCGCCGCACTGAGACACCCGTCTCTGATACCACACTACTGTCCAGGGCAGGACGCTTCTCCACTGCAAACGAGCAAGTTGCGTGCCACACATCCAGTTTGGCTGCCCAGTAGTCCAGCGGATCTTCTAACTGGGGTGGCAGAAGTGCTGTCCAATTAGGCCAGCACCTGTTGGTCAGGTCTGCTCCAGTCCTGCGTCGCGGCTGCTGGCGACTGCCCTCCTCACTAGCGGTGAAGAAGCTGCTCATCAGAGACTCCAGACTTAGTTGTTTGCTGCTGATGGAGCTGGTACTGCTACCTACCCCCCCCCACACACTTTCCCCCATCAGCAGCCGCGCAGTAGTAACAAATGAGCGCTGAAGAACTCCCCCCGTTCATACTGTCAGAGGAGGGACGATGCCAGCACATAGGCAGCGGCAACTGACTACGGAGGATTTCCCTATAGTATTTGAGTTTGTCCTCCCTCTCAATAGCTGGTAAAAAAGGCTCCCATTTTGGACCAGTAGCGAGGGTCCAATAGGTGGAGAGACCATAAGTCATCCCTCTTCCCGGATGCGACTATTCGCACTGTCACTTAGCCAGGCAAATCACATGCTGCGGCCATCAGCAACAAGTGACTCCGAGGGGCCTCCCATGCCTTCCATCTCCACTGTAAACTGCACTGTGCTTGTGGTGTCAACTGCCTCGTCATCCTCATCTCAATCTACCTCCTCCAGCTTCTCCTGGCTCCTCCTCTCTTGTCACCTGGGTGAGAAAAATCCCACTCATTTTCACCATACAATGCTTTCTGCTCCAATGTCCTCGCTCCATTCAGTCCCCACCGGACCTCATTGGCCGCGAGAGATGTAGTCGTCCACGTCTCCAGTCCCCTGCCCTGGACAGATTTTTCAGCATCTGTTTTCCAGGACATGAAGCAGTGGAAATGACGTTATTCATCATGTAGTCCTTGCGACTCGACAAATAACGTGGCCTCCTCGAATGGCACCCCAACAAACGGTCAGGTGTCCACTCATGAGCTGCCACTGCTGATATCAAAAGTTATCACAGGGGAGTACTCCTGTCCGCCTGGATCATCAAAAAATTGTTTAATGGCCTTTTCTCCTGTTCATACAGTCGGTTTCCAACATGTGCAGCTGGAATTCCAACGGTGTGGAAATATCGCATATCAGAGTGTGTTGGGGGGAGGCCGTTCTGCGCAGCAACTCGAGGAGGGTGTTTTTCCTGTCTTTGTAGGGAATAGGATGAAGTGCAAGCACAGTTTCCTGCCATGTTTCATAATCATCTGAAGATCGGTGAAGACTTCAGCAACCTTTGACAACCAGATTGAACACGTGCGCCATGCAGGGCGTCATGGACCATCCTCCACGGTGCAGCACGGACACCATGTTTCTCCCATTTGTCCATCACCATGGTTCTGATTTTCAGTTGGATCGGAGAAAGCCACACAATCACAATTTCTTGCTGCATGACGCGGAGCAGTTCCTCCCCTGTGTGACTTCGTTTCGTCGGGCAAGCCAGGTGTAAACTGCGTGACACCACAGTGCCCTACACATGTGGTATGATGGATGCAGTACTTGTGATAGGCCTGAGATGGTGTGTGGTTGGTGTTCGTAGTGAGTAGGAGGGGCGGTATTGCGCAGGAGCCGCAGTTTACAACATGGAGAGAAAGCCCGTCTCCTGTGTTCCAAAGTTGTTTGGTGAGCCTGGGCAGGTAAGCACGATTCACCCAGTGGGCTGTGAAAAGGACATGAGTATTCTGCCCTTGGCCGTAGTTACATGCTCCAGACGTCCGCCGCTGCCGTGCACCTTGGGTAACAACCGATAAGCACAATGACTTCTAGGGCCCACCATCAGTACAAACATATTTAAGAATGCAGGTAACATGAGCCTTTTTATGTCAAAAAATCTACTCTTGGAACTCACCCTCTCCGCTCGGCAACAAGCCATTGTTCCTCTGACAGAGCAGAGTCCACCATTTGGAAAGGAAGGTGACCGCATTAACCAACAACATGGACAGGAGCAACGGTCATCTTCTGCAACCATAGGATGGTTTTACGCATACAGTTTGTCCCCTCATTGCAATCCGCCTCGCTGAATGACTGCTGGCGCCATGAGTAGCGAGGAGCAGGAGCATCTGGACTGGTAGATGAATGTCAGAGAGAAACAGCTCCCCTTCTGCAGAGTTGTGGAGCCTTGACTGCTGCAATTGCATGCGTGCCACTGGGCGCTGCAGCTGCGTTGCTGGCGGCGGCAGGATGGACTACCACATCTGAGCCACGTTTCCTCCCATAGCCACCGGATGGTAGACGCTGCAAATCGTGTTTGACCAGGCCGTGACAAGCCCAACGTTAGCTCCCGCCACGCTTCCACATTCTGCCCACAGATTCTACATATACCCTATATTCCGGCTCCTCCAGTGGTCCTTAGACAAAGAACTGCCACAACACACACGCCGATAACGGATTTTAACCGAGCCAACTGTCTCCGCACTGAGTGACTTCTACACCGCCGCTGCCGAGGGGCTTCCATCGCTGAGCCCAGTGCCGCTACTTTCTTGGACCTGCTAAGCGAGTTTTTTAACCCCGTGGCTGCTTGGCTCCCGACCCACACTTGCTGCAACCCTGCTGACTCACGGGCCACACAACCGACTTGCTTCTGCGCCGCTAGCCTGACGCGCAGCTGACGCCGCTCTCTCCTGACGATGATGAAGCCCATGCTTCACCCGGCTCCCAATGCGGTTGGCTACATCATCATCTATTTGTGTTTCCCCCAAAAAAAATTCCCCCCCAAAAATCACTTGCAGTATCCTCATCCACGAGCTAGGTATGGCAGGAACGTTGACCCCCCACAACATGACCTCCCTATGCCACTCTCCACATCTATACTGTTTTGCCGCCTACTGCCAAGAAGGCAGGGTATGATGGGCCCCATTTCTTCACTGCCAAGTAGCAGCTGACTGCCTCGCTCAAATTGTTCCATTCTCGCTATATACGTGGCGCTGAGGCCCGAGACCACATAGTAGATAGCTCTGGCTGAGGGACCGATGGACAGAGCGGGTCGGGACAAGGTTGAGGGCCGCTGACCCGCTCCGTCCGTGCAATGCCAACTAAGGGTTGGTGTCTCTGACGTTTCCCACCTGACTTTTGGCTGGGGTTGTCAGATGTCATCTGGGAGGAAGTGGATGACCTAGTCAAACACAATCAAGAACCCTTGAGGTGCTAGTCAGCACACGCCGCTAGAAGACAGCGGCAGTTGTAGCCTCACCGAAGTGACTCCCTGCGGGCGACGTCCCCTGCTAGTGCTGCGACCTGGGCCTGCTCCAGGAAATTTTGTGCCTCTGCCTCGACGCAGGTGAAGAGCCCTCACCTCTCTGTCTGACATTTCTGTTTTGTTTCAAAAATGTACAGACACTGTTATATGAAGAAATCTGTCTATGATATATACACAATTACCCCTGTATTTGACTCCAAATGACCCAGTAACAAGCTATGGTTAACCCTTGGATAAAATTGCGCTCCACAAATGCCAGAAAAATTTCCTTGTATGTGGTCGTTTAAAAACACTGTGTATTTACTGAAATGTAAATGCACAAATAGGCTTAATTAACCTTCGGTAATAGATTAAGCTACAGGCAAAATTGCTTCTTTGGCGGTGTAAAGAACGTTCTTTTACTAAGTACAACAGCAGAAACAACACTTAATTAACGCCCTGGATGTAAAATGCGCAAAAGAATAGACAGCTTCCAAAAATGAGTGGTATTTGTATTGTAAAAAACGCTGTTTCTTTAAAAGAATATAACAGAAACAGGCTTAGTATCACCCATGTATATTCAATGTGCTGTGAGCAGATAGCATTAAAAGTATATGCAGCTCACTGGACACATCACTGTACTTCAGATCCAATACACCTACCAAAATCAGAAATAAGAACGTTAAGAGAAGCAGTCTCTGAGACAGAGCTGAGACGATCCCCCAAAAATCGCTGTATAAAAATGAGTTCTTTAGTAATCAGCCAATCATAATCAGCCGCTGCAGCACTTCCCTAATTCAGTACAGTGAGAGCGGTAATGAGCTACCCGGCACGCGCCCGGACTTTATAGTTGCCTGTACGTCACAGAATCCCGCCGGACTCTGATTGGCTTTCATCTCGTGCACAAGACATGCAGGCTATTCCCTTCTTCCTCCCAGAATTCTTGCCCCATGTAACACGATGTGCTCGCAGGCCATTTTTTATCAATCAAAAGCACACTTCGTTCACGCGAAGTACCCGAAACTTAACTTTCTTTCCGAACCGAAGGTTTCCTGAAATTCTAATCGAATTCCACTTCGTTAGGATCAATTCACCCATCTCTAACTATATCCCACCGCTGACACCAAGCTAATCAGTTTTTAGCCTAGTGACTGTAGGAGGAAGACGCTGCTTTGCAGCTCTGCTGAAGTTATTTTTTTTCCTTTTTGGGTGGTGATTTAGCCCTAGCTCTCACCTGTTGGACGGTGATCGAGCCCCCAACTCTCACCGGTCAGGAGGGTCGTCAATGCGTGGTCGTACTGTGACGTGATTCCCCTGAAGGCATCAGGAAATCAGCCAGTTTATAGCTGGCTGAACTTCCTTGCCAGCTCACCCGTCCTCACTCACCACATCCTCAGTTTGTTGTATTCCAGTAACCCCACCTCCGGGTGCAGGGTGCGGAAGGGGTGATGTAGCAATGCTGCAACAAAGATGTCAGGCAAGTGAGTACCTCGCTGGTTTAAGTGGTCTGGCAGCCAATCCAGCGTTCCCAGGCGTAGGCCACGGCCGCATGCTCAAAGTCAGTCCCTGGGTTTTGCGGCCTAGGCCGCAACTAGACCGCACTCATTTGTGCCGCCCCCTGGACCACTCCAGCACTCCCAGCCCCCCAGCACCAATGCCTCCAAGGATGGGGCAGGACTTTCTGCAGCCAGGCTCTGTTGGGAGCCGAGCTTGGATGCCATTTTTTCCACCGTTCTCACTCTGGCTGCATCTCCCCAGCTCCGTGGAGGACACAGCACCTTGGGGGTGGTCAGTTGGCCAGATTGGAAGTTTTTTCACTGCCCCACACCCCTGCAACTATGTCTCTTCCCAAAGATGAGGGATCAAAGTAGTCAGCATCCAAAGCAGTGGTGACGTGTTTCGCCTGTACTTTGCGGCCAGCCCAGTGAATTTTGTGTGGCACCACAGACGACCGCCGCGGCCCCAACCCCTTCTGTCAGGAGTCGGTGGCCACGCAAAGGGCCAGGTCTCTCTCACTAGCAGTGGGTGACCTGTCCAGACTGTCTCAGGTTATGGTTTCAGCTCAACCTCTAAGTTAGATGTTTCCTTTAAATGCAGCAAAAGGCAGCCCATAGTGTTTCCTATTCATCCAGAGTTTGTTCAACAGGGAGTGGAAGCATCCAGACAGACGTTTCTGTCCTACCAGACGACTTGACAACCTTTGTCCTTTTCCGGAGGAAACAGTGGCAAAGTGAACAGGGGTTCCATCGGTTGATGCCCAAGTCTCTCGCCTTGTGAGGCCCACAACTATTCCCGTCTTGGATGCTGCAGCCCTTAGAGGCAGCACAGATAAGTGTCTTGGTGGGTTTTGTAAGGCCTTTTTTGAGGCGGACAGAGCTGGTCTGCGGCCTGCTTTTGCATTCTCCTGGGTCAGTAAGGCCTGTACAGTCTAGTCCAGGCAGCTGTAGCAAGGACTATCAGCTAGGGCCTCTACAAAAGAACTGCTGGAGCTCACTTCCCAGCTAAATTTCTGTGTGAAGCTTCCCTGGATTCAGCCTGTTTTTAGAGCAAGAAATCGTCAGTTTAATTGGTAGCGGTTCGCTAACTCTTGTGGGTTAAGGTCTTGGTCGGCAGATCACGCCTTCAAGAAATGCTACTGTGCACTTCCTTCTTTTGGGTAAGCTCTTTATGTAAGGGATTGGACAAGATTATTTCTGAGGCTATAGGGGGTTGCAGTGTTTTCCTCCCTTCCTGGCAGTCTCACAGATCGTTGAAGGGTCCTTCCAACAAGTCACTCTTGGTCTGAAAGCCTGAAGGTGTTGGACCTCAAGGCAGTGTCGGACTGGGGAGTCTGGGGCCCACAGGGGAGTTGATCTTGGGGGGCCCACCCCCTACAGTACATTGAAAATATTACCGACCTAGGCCTCTCGGACATAAATGCGCCCATTTTAACCACATAATACCGAGTGCAAACAAGACTGTAATGTGTATACAATACATTTTATCACACATTGTCAGTCTAACATATCATAGACACAGGGCTAAGTAGCTCCATCCGATATCCCCATCCACCTATACAATATCCCCTCCATTTTCCTTGTTCACACACCTCAACACCGCTTTCTTAAATAAAGCCAGCAAGAAAGTAGAATGTAACTCTATCACAGTGTCCAGTTGTCCCCCTCAATTTTTATTATCATGGACAAATGTACGCTGCCCACTATACACCTCGCATCTGATATAACCTACAACCCCACGATATAGAGACCACATAGAAGTCAGACACCAGCACAGGTATAACCTACAACACCGCCATATAGAAACCACATAGAGGTCAGACACCAGCTCAGGTGTAACCTACAACACCACCATATAGAGACCACATAGAGGTCAGAGACCAGCTCATGTATACCTCAACAACACCGCCATAATAGACCCCACATAGAAGTCAGACACCATCTCAGGAAAACTACAAACACCACCAAATATGAGTACGACATAGAAGTCACACCAGCTCAGGTATTACCTACAAAACCCTCCATACTAGAGACCACATAATCAAAACAACCAGCTCAGGTGTAACCTACAACACCGCCATATAGAGACCCATAGGAGGTCAGACACCAGCTCAGGTAAAACCTACAACACCACCATTATAGAGACCTACAAAGCAGGTCAGACCACCAGCACATGTAGCAACTACAACACACCATATAGAGACTCATCCAAAGAGGTCAGAACCAGCTCATGAATAACCTACAACCAACCGCCATATAGAGACCTACATAGAGGTCAGACACCAGGCTCAGGTATAACCTACAAGCACCGCCATATAGAGACCACATAGAGTCAGACACCGCGTCATTGTACAACCACAACACCACCATATAGAGACCACCAAAGAGTTCCAGACACCCAGCTCATGTATAAACCTACAACACCTGCCATACATAGAGAATACACATAGAGGTCAGACATCAGCTCAGGTATAACCTACACACCCGCCAAATAGAACCTCATAGAGATCAGACACCAACTCAGGTATAATCTACAACACCTCCAAATAAGAGACCACATAGAGGATCACACACTAGCGACAGAATTGACCTCCAACACCACCATATAGAGACCACATAGTGTACAGACACCACCTCTCAGGAATAACCTACAACACCTGCCATATAAGACCTACAAAGTGGTCAGCGACACCAGCTCAGGTAATAGCGCAGTAACTACACATCACTGCCATATAGAGACCTAAAATAAGTCAAACACACCAGCCTCTAGGTATAAACTACAACACCTCCATATAGAGCGACCAACAAATAGGTCAGACAGCTCGCCACTCATTGTACACCTACAACAAAACCGCCAAATAAGACACAGCGACAGAGGTCCAGACACTCAGCTTCAAGGAGTATAACCGTACAACACCGCCATATAGAGACCACAATAGAGGTCAGACACCGACACTCAGGTTTACATCTAGATCAACACCCTCCATATCATACGACCACACCGACAGAGGCGTCACACAACTACCATCAATACCACCATACCACTACCTCCATATATATACCCACATAGGACACAGATCAGGACCACTCAGCACATCGGTAATAACCTACAACACTAGCCAGTATAGACTCATACCCACAATAGATGAGGTCAGCTACACCAGTCTCAGGTGTAACCTAACACACATAGGTTGTGCTCCATTCAACTTACCACAACTCCAACACGCGCACCCCTTTACGCTCGAGGGCACGCCTTCTCCACCACACGTATCTCTTACTACACTTAGACAAACACCCATGTATCGTCTCCATTACGTTACCCTATAATGACGTCCTTCTCTGTGAAATGATAAAGCTCCTGGACAGGTCAGCTGACAGGTAATGGGCTTGAAAGGCATTTCCATTACAAAAACCCAAGAAATTTCTCATCAACTTGGTAAACCACAATACAGTCACCACCATAACAAGAATTGCAAACTTAGAATTCAACCGGGGACCCCACCCAGACACCACAACAATCCACCTTTTCAGGAGTTCTGAGATGTTAAGGAACCATGCAACCACCTCTTGACCCTGTAAGTAGGAGTGACCAGCAACCTGAATGCATTATGTGTTCCTAGCACAGGGGGACATCCCAATGTTTCGATGTGCAGAAGGCTTGGATTGGCCAGGGTCAGATTGGTCCATAACCAAGTATTGTTCGATCCTTTGTTCGCATAATGGGGGAAAAAAACACATCTGACATGGAAATAAGTAGCATGTCCATAATGCAGAGGAATAGCCTCACAGGCCCAATCCCTTGAACGTACATTGGGTTTGCATAAATTATCCCATACTTCTTTGAACTTTCCATATTTTTTTTTTATTTATTTTAAAATATAAGTTTTATAAATGTCACTTGTACACCACACCACACCCAATCACGTGAATTCACAAACAAAAATCCCCACACCATAGCCCCAACCAATAACCCAATTAACACTTCCCAACCACCCCGCTCTCCCCAATTCCCGACCATTCCCTACTCCACCCCTCGACCCCAAGATAACCCACACAACATCTCCCCCAGCCAATCCCTGACCCTGGAGCTAATATTTAGTAGTCCGTCTTTGGGCAAAAATTAATTGCGTTCTACAGTTTAAATATGAAGTCATTACCCTACTGATGGACGTCATTACACATAAGATGAAACGATAAACCTAAGCCAGTGTATATACTAACAAAAACAACCTCCCAAAAAAACACACGAAAGGCCAGTATCTCTCTATTCTGGTCTTTCGCGTATTGTTTGATCACAACACGTTAAGGGGGAGCATTAAAGGCGTGATCAAAATGTTTATAAGTAATTATAAGGTTATTTGTACCCTTTAACCCTGTGCCACTGGAGAGCCGTTTACCCTGCCCAAAGATCCTCTTCTTAGTTTCCCTTAGGAAGAAACTGTAAATTGGCAAGATGTTTTAGTACTTTCTATATTTCGGCATATGGTGTGTGATGAATTTCTCGATAACAAGTGTTTCCATAGGTTTTTAAAAAACTTTCCCCGCCGTGTACCTCCTTATGACGTGTCAGTATATATTTGGATCAGTCCAATTCATATATTTTTAGTTTGTCCTATTGCCATATTTATAGGGTCTGTCACCTCCAGGTTCCAGCCGACTTAGTCAGCAAGTCAATCTGTTTTGGCCGTAACCAAGAGAAATAATATGTGCAAGTGCTGAAAATCTAGTTTCTTGATGTGTATGTCTCCTCGCAACGTCATTTTTTTTTCCTGATTCCATGGCAATAAAAATATTATTGGGGAAATACGTATAGGATTCTTATCTAATTGTGGTTCAATAGGTCCCCTATTTCTTTCCAAAAGTTTTGTATCCCCTTTGCACGTCCAATAACCCTATGGATACAGATTTGTTTTTTTTCTTCTGCCAAATTTTTGTGGGCAGGGCCGTTAACCTAGTTAGGGAAATTTGGTGATGGTGGGATATCTGAAACCCATATATTGCACCATGTGGCTAATTTTAAAATGTTTCGACGCCATTTTTCATTTTAAATTATATTAGCATAACCTGCAAGAGCTGCTCAACTGCAATTCCAATATACCCAAGTCCATTTAGTTCCATTTCCTGAAACCATCTTCTTAATTGTAGATTATGTATATTTATCCTCTTGTTTGCGTAAAATATTTCAGTAATGAGTTTTTCCGAGTGCTCGAAATTGTACCTATTACACCCCATCAATAGTGACATTTCCTACCCCTTTCTTTTTAACCGTACATCCTGTACCTAGAAGTGCAGAAAGATCTGATCTGCAAGTATTAGTTAAAATCTTGTGGTAACACTTGGTAACACCCTGAATTCCTCTCTGACCTCCTCCAAATCTTTTCCCATCTATTATCGGGGTTTAAGTGGAAGACTGTGATTTACTGAAGGTTATTCCCTTGTCTCTCCACGTATTAAATCCATTTATGGTCCTCTGCCTACCAAGGAATTCTTAATTGACGCCAGTATGTGGTAGATACTTGGAGATCCTAAACTGTAGCCCATAACACATTCTTAGCTCCTTCCAGGCTGCCACAGGTATCCCTTGAATGAAGCACTGAATGGTATTTACTATCGGTGGATATTTGCTAATTGTAATTGAAAATATGCTGGTCAGTCATTTTTCCCCTGCGTAAATTTTCATCTAAAGCACAATCCTAATAGAAAAGTTTTCTTGATGATTTCAATCTATGATGTGCCTCGATAAAACGAAGCATTATAAGGCTCTCTTAATGTTTGGTAATTTAGGCCCCCCTCGATTATTTGTGCTAGAAACAATTAGAGAGAGCACATCATGCTTATACTTCCTCGATCTCAAAAATCCCTAATTGAACCTTATATTATTATACCTATTAGACGACCACATGACGCAATAAATTGGAATTTTGTTTAGCAAGTGGGTAAAGCAATTCGTTTCGTACAGACATCCCTTACCAAGTATTGAAAACACTCCCATGATGCGATTTAGAGTGAAGGTCCCTGCCAACATTGAATTTCTCTGTTGAATTTTTGTTACAAATCATTGCTGCCAACTTTAAAAAATATTAAACTCGGCTATTGCAAGACAATTTACCAACTAAAACATATCCACAAACACTAACAAAAACCTAACATTTGGCTTTACAACCCTTGCGCTGCTAAATCACCCCCACTGTTCTTATTGGAGCCCATTTCCCCTATCCATAATCATATTCACGTTACATATCACACGAATTGAAGGTAGATACCCCAGTAAATGTGATCCAAATGGCGTCAGCAACACAATGAACT
This sequence comes from Phyllomedusa bahiana, assembly GCA_025379985.1. Lineage (NCBI taxonomy): Eukaryota > Metazoa > Chordata > Amphibia > Anura > Hylidae > Phyllomedusa > Phyllomedusa bahiana. Next base: position 31,555 of record JAODAL010038426.1, read on the forward strand.
TTAGTAATTGCGTAATTTGGAATAAGCCCATAAAGCAAAACACATCAATCGGCTAAAGCATTTAATTTTGTATCTCGATTTCTCCTATTCTGATGTGCCGGTCAAATATTTTTGGGTATTCTTCCAATACTCCTGCTAAGAATGGCTCAAGCGTGAGAATTGAAAAGCATAGGCTGAGAGTGGAATGGCCATGGGCCACGTCCCCTTTGTAAAGGCTATAAGGAATCTTATCGAAAACCTGGGGGTAGTTACAATCTTGTTAAGTGTTAGACCACAAACTTAAAATCAATGTTACTTAGTGTTTTGTTTTATAGAGCCAACACGAAAGTAACAATGTATTTTGTTAAGTTTTAAAAGAAAATGATACAATTTTTTTCTCCCGAATTTTTATGCAGAATTAAAAAACTGAAAACTTTGGCCGTGCATATATTAGTATTCAGCTCTTCTGAGTACGTCGGATAACTTTGTAGGATCACCTTTTAACTGCAATGACAACTGAATATTCTATTGGTAAACTGTCTTCTATCAGTTTTTTTGGCACATCAAAAGACTGTAATTTGTTGCCCCATTCCTCTTTTGCTAAAATATCTCTAGCTCAATCAGGATTGGGTTTGGTGAATTGTTTTGTGAACAGCAATTGTCAAGTTAAGGCGTACAGATTCCTCATATGGTATTGTAGAACTTGGACATTTAGCTTGACCATGTTAACACCTGAATGATGCTTTGTAGTTTAAATGATAAACCCTTCCATTGTAGCTTTGGCCGTTTCTTTAGAGTCATTACCCTTCTGGAAGGTGAACCTTCGCCCCAGTCTCAGTCTTCTGCAGCCTCTAACAGGTTTTCCCTGTGTTTAGCTCCATCCATCTTCTCATCTACGCTGAGCAGCTTCCTAGTCCCTGCTGAAACAAAGCCTACCCCCAGCTCACGAGAGCGCGCATTCCTGTGCCTCTCACTCAGAATAAGGGGCCGGCAACAATTTCACTCTGCATAGCCAGCAGCGGCACAGTAACACTGCAGCTGCTTCTACAATCAGAAAAAAAGCAGAAATGTGCTCGGTGCCTAATGCTCCAGCGAGTAAACATAGAAAGGAGACAGATCTGTGTTGCTCTGGATGAGTTCATAGAAGACTGGATTCACCTGTGACAAACCTCCAGCTGTGAGAGGAAGAGATCAGTGCTCTGAGTTCATAGAATACTGGCTAGACTGAATGCAGGGCTTTGGTATGTAAACAGCTCTTACAAAATAAGACTGCATAGGTAGAGGAACGACACAGTGACATGTGGACTCAGAGGGGGGGGGGATGTCTAATCCCCTTCCACTGATCTCAAACAAACACACTGACTTGGGAGCGAGCACGAACAATGAAAGGGGGGATGATGTCATCCCCCTTCAGTTAAGAAACACCCAGCTGGGAGGGGAAGAAACCCCCCTGGATTTTAGGAACTGAGAAACTGAAAGTACAAGGAAACACATGAACTGATGAAGCGATAAATCCCCTTTGTCATTACCTACTATTTGTAACAAAACTATATACAGATCAGCAGCACAAACTGTAAAGTGTGATTAATTTACCCTACAATTCAGAAGTTTTATGCCTTTGCTAGAGAAGGACAAGATCTTGTATGTAATTTTTAATTGCATAGTCCTGACAAAATAGAAAAACTACCAAAAATTCTAAAAAAAAAGTTTTTCAGGGACATTGGTTTTAACAAAAATACTTCTTTCTGATTGGAGTTTCCTCTTAATAAGCTCATATTTTTGTCAGTTTTGCCAAAAGAAGACAAAAGTGGACAAATGTATGCTTGGGCCCCTTAACGACTTGTCTTTTGATGGCATGGTGTGCATGTCTTCTATAGACAGCTATGCCAAAAGATGTCGCTGCTTTCAGAGACAGGATCGGAGGGAAGCCTTTGATCTCTGTTTTAACCCTTTGTTTGTCGTGGTCCAAGACTATGGCATAATCGAACTTCCTCGTCAGGTCACTGGGACTCCCTGTGCCCAATGGAGCCTGAAGAATATCTATACAGTCAGTCAGCCCTGGGGAACTAGAGTAGCCCCAAGGCTGTCTGTATAGTAAGCCTGCTGTTAGGAAACACCTGTTGCCCTGGCAGCAGTGTGTCATACAGACACGTAATGTATTAACAAATAGGAATATGTTAATACATTAGGAGATTAATGACTTCATAGAACACTATACACCGCATTTATATTGAAAAGTAAAGATTCTTTACTGCCCTCATGTCTTTTGCCTCCTTATTCATCTATCATGAGATCAGCATAACGTCCTGGTTGTGCGAGTCAGTAGTTCTCTAGCGTTTCTTTCCTACAAGTCCCAGATTACAAAAATTTCAAACTAACTTCCCTGGGACCGCCCCTAATCCCCCCTAGCACGTTTAGCCCGTACACCCTTTCTCCCTTTTCAGTCATGTACCAAACCCCATGCCCCCCGCCCTTTTCTGCTCCAATCACTAAACCCGTTGCCTGCAGCCTGGGGTGTTTAAAAATTTTTCAGTGCAGCAATCATTTTTAAAATGGGAGAAAAAAATTTTTTTCCTCCCCAAACCCTTTTTTAATTTCATGAACCCGATATTTTTTTATTTTTTTTCTATGGGAAAGGGGCTGGAAAATTCCCCAACCCCCAGGCCAAAAGCAACCCATTACTGTAAATAGATTTTCGGGGGGGAAAATTTTGGGGATCACCCCAGTTTCCTGTTTTCACTGGAAAAACCCATCTAGAATCCCAAAAAAGTTGTATGTTTTTCATCCCCCACAGCAAAAAATTTTTTTATTCCCGGGAAAGCTGTGGCCTGCTGTAGGGGATGTTTAAATCAACCCCCGCAACCAACCCCCCGGGATGTCAGGGCAACGTCTCCCTGATGGTTTTTAAAAACCCCGGCCCCCCTACTTTTTAAGAGCAAAAATAAAGGGAGACCTTTTTTTGACCCGCGCTGGATCATCAGGTCAGCGGTTCTCAACCCCGTGGGTCGGGGAAACCCCCCGGGGGGGGACCCCCCGACGCCCAAAAACCCGGGATCCACTCCCGGGCCCTTTCCCAAGCCCGGGGCGCCGGGGCCCGGGCCCGGGGAGGAGGAGGGCGGCGTGCGGGGAGAAGCTGGGGGCCCGCAATTGCGGAGGGCGCTGAAGGCGCCGCACTTGCTTAACCCCCCTTTAAAGACCTTGGGGGGTCCAAACTTTCCCGGTGTTTGGGGTAAAAAGCCCCCGGGCGTATGGAAACGTCCTGGATTTGCGCGAACTCTAAGGGCCCCCCCCCGAGGGTTTGCGCGATGGGCGCGGTGGGTGTCCCCGCTTATAAAAACAGCGACACCCCGCACCAATTGGCCCCCCACCCCGGAAACGCTCCGGGGGGGGGGGGGGGGATTAAAACCCCCTAATTATCGCGACAATCCGGTCCCAATAACTAAGAGAAACGCAGAAAAAGGGGTACGTCCCGCGTCTTTTCGGCGGGAGCAGCGCACGGGTGGGGCGTTTTTCCCTGCAGCCCTTCCTCCCTTTCAGGGCAAACCCCGGAAGGCAGGGGAATGCCTTCCGGGTTTTTTGTGACGTCACGACGCCCCCCGGGCCGTGGGCCCCGTGGTCAAAGCCCCGGCATAGTGACTACAGTTGTCAAGGGAAACCAGTCATACAACAAACTATGCAAATGTTTTCCCATTTAATGAAAAGGGTCTAAAATCTCTCATTCAAAACCCCCATTTGGGGGAAAATTTAAAAAAAAAAAAATTTTAAAAAAAGTGGGAAAAACAAGTAAAACACCCAAAAAAACGGGAAAAAAAAAATACGTAAAACCCCCCTTTTTCCCCCTTTAAAAAACGCCAAACGCCCCAAAAAAAAAAAAAACTAAATTTAAAATTTCCCTTTTTGGAAAAAAACCTTTTGCGGAATGACCTGCCCCAAAATCTGTCATGTTAATTACCCCCTACGGTGAAAAGCCGAACCCAAAAAAAAAAAAAAAAAAAAACACGAATTTAAAATTATTGGTTTTATCCCGCAGCACATAAATTTGGGAAAAAAAAAGCAAACAAAAATTCCTAAAAACCCAAAATTGTAAACCCAAATTAAAAAGTCATTCATCCCGCAAAAAAAGTCCCCTTTTAAAAAGCCTGTTTTAAAAAGAAAAATTTAAAAAAAGTATAGGGTCTCAAAGTAAGCGATGAAAAAAATTTTTTTAAAACTAAAAAACAAATTTTTTTTTTTTTTTAAAATGCTTCAACATAAAAAAAACTTAAAAAAAGGGTATCGCCATAATCGTTAAACGACCCAAAAGAAAAATAACTTAAACCCGGGGAAAAAGGGAAAGGTGAGCCCCTGTTAAAAATAAAAAAAAAAAAAAACACTCTAGGATTGCAGTATTTTCTCAACCCCGCCTCCAAAAAATGGGTTTAAAAACAAACAAAAAAAACCTTTTCCCCCCAAAAAAATATAAAAAAAACGTCAACTCCTCTCGCAAAAAAAAAAAGTCCCTACACAGCTCCAAAAAAAAAAAAAAAAAAACACAGAAAATTTAAAAGTTATGGCTCCCAAATATGGGGGATGCAAAAAAAGTATTTTTCCGTTTGGGAAAAAGGGGGTTTTTAAGGGATAAAAGCAAATAAAAATAAATCCAAAATTGGGGGTTTGGTGTAAAAAGTATTGACCCCCTGGCTGGGGTAAAGCAAACCAAAGGGCATAAAACCGGGACAGTGACCTTTTAAAAAATAAAAAAAAAACAACCCAAATTGCTGTATTTTGTTCAAAACTTTCACCCAAAAAAATTTAAAAAAAAGTGAAAAATAGCCTTCCCTATGCACCAAAAATAATGGTTTTCCCCAAAAAAAAACTTAAAAATCAACCCGCAAAAAAAAAAGCCCAAACACAGCTCGCACACAGCAAAATAAAAAAAATTATGGCTGTTTAGAAAAAGGCCAAAATAAAAACGGGAATTTTTTATTGACTTATTTCTTTTGTGAAAAAATAATAAAAAAAGAAAAAAAATATATAAAAAACTTTTTCATTGTAATTGTACCGAAAACCCCCCTAGTAAAGATAACACATTTTCCAACGGGAAGGCGAACGCTGTAAAATTGAAACTAAAAAAAAATGACTGAACGCGGTTTTTTTCCCCCCTTTTTTATTGGGCCCCAAAGCTAAAAAAAAAACCAAAGGAACACCAGTGGGCCCAAAAGCGAATAATCCCAGATGAGATTCCCCCAAATTTGGGGGGTTTTAAACCAAATGGGGGGATTTTTGGGGGTTTCGGCCCGTTTTTGCCACTTTGGGGGGCTTTGGGAAATTCGGGGTTGGGCCCCCCCAAAATCTGCCTCCAAAAGCCAAATTGCGCTCCCTTTCCCCTTTTACCCCCCCCCCAAGGCCCAAACAGGGAATTTACACCCACATGTTTTGGGTATTTGGGCCCGGGCTTGGAAGAAAATTTCTTAAAAAAGGGTTTTTTGGTTCTTTTTTCCAGGGTTTTCCTTTTTAAATTGAAACATTTTAAGCTAAAATTGCAGAAATTTTTGGAAAAAAATTTTTTTTTTTTTTTTTTCACAGCCCCTTTTGCTAAAAAAAAAAAATTTTGAATAATGTGGGGTCTATATACTCAATGCAAACCCCCCGGGGAAAAATATTTATTAAAGGGGGGTAATTTCCAATATTCGGTCTAATTTTGGGGGGGTTTAATTTAAATTTTAGGGACCTTAAGGGGGGTCCCCAAAACCCGAAATGGCGCCTAAAAAAAATTGTATAGAAAATGAGACCTCAGAGGGCCGGTAGGTGCTCCTCCTATTCGGGGCTTTGGTTGAGCCAAATACTGCACTAGGGCCCCATATTTGGGGGTTTCCTTAAAAAAACGGAGGAACTAGTTTGGGGGAAATTTATATTAAGTTGCATTTACCTGGTCCCCATTTCCCATTCCAGTGAATAAAGGTTTAAAAATTGAAAATCTGCAAAAAAAGTAAAAATTTTTAAATTTCACCTCCACTTTGCTTTAAATTTTTTGTGAAAAATTAAAGGGTTTTTCAAAATTCCAAATAATTTTTGTAAAACGTTTAAAGGGGTTTTAGTTTTTTTAGTTTGGGATTAAATTTATGGGGGGGATCTTTAAAAGGGAGGGGCCCCCCAAAGCCACTTTAGAACTGGAGGGGGGTCCCTAAAAAAAAGTATATTGCAAATTTTTTTTGAAATTGTGAGAAATAAACTTTTTAAAAAAGCCCTCGTCGTAAAAAAAAAAAAAAAAAAGAAAATTTAAAAAAATGCCCCCAACCTTTAGTACATATGGGTAAAATGGGTTTGGGTTTTTAAAAATTTTTTGTCGAAAATTAACTGTCTTGCCGGGAGAAATTTTTCCAAAATTTACAAAATACGCTAATTTTTTCCAAAATTTTTTTGAAAAATTTTTGATAATTTTTTTCCCAAACAAACAAGGATTGGGATGGAATAAAAATTCTTACAAATTTAAACAAAAATTTGTCACGAGAAAAAAAAAATCTCGAATCAAATGGATAAGGGTTTAAAAAATGTCAAAAAAGTTTTTCTCCCCAAAAAAATGGAAAAGTCAGAAATTTTAAAAAAAAGGGCTGTTTCCAAAGGGAAGGGCAAAACAGGCTGGGCCCCTTTAAGGGGGTTTAATTTGGGGGCAGGGATGAGCGCTGGTGAGCCCGTTTGAATTTACCCGGGGAGAGGGGAGGGCAGTGGCGCCCTTTACTCGGGATTTGGTGGCCCCATTTTGCTGCCGCCCCCGGGGGAGTTTCGGACTACGGGCCCGCCGGGGCCTTTTTTGGGCGGTGCGTGCAGGGAAACTGAAAGGGATGCGCAACCCCCCCGCCCCCCACTACTACCAAGCTTTAGAAACAGCCCTGCCGTACAGTATTTCCCTTTTCTCTGCACCGAGCACGGCAGGGCTGGTTTCCCACGCTTGGTATGTAGTGTGGGACTGTTTCCCCGATGCCCAAAGGGAACTAGTGGAAAAAAACAAACAAACCCCTTGCATCAAATAAAGTCTGTTTGTGGTACCCAAATAATATGTTATTAACCTGTTCTTTTTACCCCCACACAGCCATCACATGATATGCACTTTTTATTTACCCCCCCCCCCACCCCCCCCTCTTTTGGTGGGGGGGGCTGGGGAGTGGCACATGGGGGGCAAAAGTAACCCCTCAAGTGGGCCCAAACACCCGCCTCCCCCCTCCCCGCCCCCACCCCGGGCAAGGGAAAATCTATGTAAAAGGGTCAGAGTGGCCTTTATATGTATGTGGACATTTTGAGGGTTTTTTTCCCGCCAGAGGGGTCACACATATGGGAAAACCCCAAGTAGCCAAAAATTTCAGTTTTTAAAATTTGCCGTCAAAATTATTTCCCTTGGGGTTTTGGGGGCAAACCCCAACATGAGGAACTGTATTTTCGGGGGCCCCGGCATTAGAAAGGTTAAAACCACTGATCAAAAGGTTCCCCAATGCAGAAATTTACCCCAAACAGTACAAATCTTTTGACCAAGGTGGGAAAAGGGGCTATTTAAAAAAATTTATCAAAAACCAAAACTCCCCCCTCAAGAAAGGGGAAAAAAAGTTCACAAAATGAAGGCAGATAGCTCTTAATTTTTGAATTTATTTTCATTTGGGGACCAGCTTTCCCTGTTTTTAAAAAAGGGGCTAGAGGGAGCCGATCTTTCTTACTCAGGT
>JAODAL010038427.1:0-39224 GCA_025379985.1 Phyllomedusa bahiana
ATGGGGTGTTTAGGTACGAGTAGTTTAAAAGGGAGGAGTGTGCAGGTGGAGCAGACTGTAGTGTAAAGGTAAGGAAGTGTTACAGGTATGTTGGGTGTGCAGGTGGAGCAGACTGTGGTGTAAAGGTAAGGAAGTGTTACAGGTATGTTGGGTGTGCAGGTGGAGCAGACTGTGGTGTAAAAGTATGGAAGTGTTACAGGTATGTTGGGTGTGCAGGTGGAGCAGACTAGTGTAAAGTTAAGGAAGTGTGCAGGTGGAGCAGACTGTGGTGTAAAGGTAAGGAAGTGTTAGAGGAATGCTGGGTGTGCAGGTGGAGCAGACTAGTGTAAAGGTACGCAAGTGTGCAAGTGGAGCAGACTGTGGTGTAAAGGTATGGAAGTGTGCAGGTGGAGCAGACTAGTGTAAAGGTACGGAAGTGCGCAGGTGGAGCAGAATGTGGTGTAAAGGTACGCAAGTGTGCAAGTGGAGCAGACTATGGTGTAAAAGTATCCAAGTATGCAGGTGGAGCAGACTGTGGTGTAAAAGTATGCAAGTGTGCAGGTGGAGCAGACTGTAGTGTAAAGGTACGCAAGTGTGCAGGTGGAGCAGACTGGTGTAAAAGTGCAGGTGGAGCAGACTGGTGTAAAAGTATGCAAGTGTGCAGGTGGAGCAGACTATGGTGTAAAAGTATGCAAGTGTTACAGGTATGTTGGGTGTGCAGGTGGAGCAGACTAGTGTAACGGTATGGAAGTGTGCAGGTGGAGCAGACTGTAGTGTAAAGGTAAGGAAGTGTTACAGGTATGCTGGGTGTGCAGGTGGAGCAGACTGGTATGCAAATGTGCAGGTGGAGCAGACTGGTGTAAAGGTACGGAAGTGAGCAGGTGGAGCAGACTAGTGTAAAGGTACGGAAGTGTTACAGGTATGCTGGGTGTGCAGGTGGAGCAGACTGTGGTGTAAAAGTGTGCAGGTGGAGCAGACTGGTGTAAAGGTACGCAAGTGTGCAGGTGGAGCAGACTAGTGTAAAGGTAAGGAAGTGTTACAGGTATGTTGGGTGTGCAGGTGGAGCAGACTGTGGTGTAAAGGTACGGAAGTGTTACAGGTATGTTGGGTGTGCAGGTGGAGCAGACTGTGGTGTAAAGGTAAGGAAGTGTTACAGGTATGTTGGGTGTGCAGGTGGAGCAGACTGTGGTGTAAAGGTACGGAAGTGTTACAGGTATGTTGGGTGTGCAGGTGGAGCAGACTGTGGTGTAAAGGTAAGGAAGTGTTACAGGTATGCTGGGTGTGCAGGTGGAGCAGACTGTGGTGTAAAGGTGTGCAGGTGGAGCAGACTGTGGTGTAAAGGTACGGGAGTGTTACAGGTATGTTGGGTGTGCAGGTGGAGCAGACTGTGGTGTAAAGGTACGGAAGTGTTACAGGTATGCTGGGTGTGCAGGTGGAGCAGACTGGTGTAAAGGTACGGGAGTGTTACAGGTATGCTGGGTGTGCAGGTGGAGCAGACTGGTGTAAAAGTATGCAGGTGGAGCAGACTGTGGTGTAGAATTGTGCAGGTGGAGCAGACTATGATGTAAAAGTATCCAAGTGTGCAGGTGGAGCAGACTGGTGTAAATGTACGGAAGTGTGCAGGTGGAGCAGACTGTAGTGTAAAGGTAAGGAAGTGTTACAGGTATGCTGGGTGTGCAGGTGGAGCAGACTGTGGTGTAAAGGTAAGGAAGTGTTACAGGTATGCTGTGTGTGCAGGTGGAGCAGACTGTGGTGTAAAGGTATGGAAGTGTTACAGGTATGTTGGGTGTGCAGGTGGAGCAGACTGTGGTGTAAAGGTAAGGAGGGGGTTTTTTCAGGATGTTTGGGGGTGAGGTGAGCGAAGGTGGTAAAGGTATAGAAGTGTGCAGGTGGAGCAGACTGTAGTGTAAAGGTACGGAAGTGTTACAGGTATGTTGGGTGTGCAGGTGGAGCAGACTGGTGTAAAGGTATAGAAGTGTGCAGGTGGAGCAGACTGTGGTGTAAAGGTACGGAAGTGTTACAGGTATGTTGGGTGTGCAGGTGGAGCAGACTGTGGTGTATAAAGGAGTGTGGGAGGTGGAGCAGACTGTGTAAAGGTAAGAAGTTACAGTAGTGGTGTGCAGGTGGAGCAGACTGTGGTGTAAAGTTTAGGAAGTGTTACAGGTATGTTGGGTGTGCAGGTGGAGCAGACTGGTGTAAAGGTACGGAAGTGTTACAGGTATGTTGGGTGTGCAGGTGGAGCAGACTGTGGTGTAAAGGTATAGAAGTGTGTAGGTTGGGTGTGCAGGTGGAGCAGCCGGTAAAGTTCGAAGGTTACAGGGGTTGGGTGTGCAGGGGGGAAAGCAGACTGTTTTAAAAAGAATGCAAGTGGGGCGGTGACAGACTGGGGTAAAGGTTAAAAAGTGTTACAGGTAGTTGGGTTTCCGGGGGAGCAGAAAGGTTTTAAAGGAAGGAAGTGTTACAGGGAGTTTGGGTGGCAGGGGAGCAACTTTGGTATGAAAGGGGGGGGCAGGGGAGAGACTGGGTAAAGGGACGGGGTGTGAGGGGGGCAGAATTTGTGTAAAGGTAAAAAAAGGTTACAGATGTGGGTGTGCGGGGGAGCAGCGTGGGTTTTAAAAGGGGAAAAGTGTTTAAGGTTTGGGTGTGCCGGGGAGCAGACTTTGTGTAAAGGTAAGAATGTTTTCAAATATGTTGGGTGTGCAGGTGGAGCAACTGTGTAAAGTACGGATGTGGGGGGACAGGTATGTTGGGTGTTTGAGGGGTGGGGGGAGCAACTGTGTTAAAAGTATGAAGTGTTACAGGTAGTGGGGTGCAGGTGGAGCAGACTTTTTTTTAAAAGTTAATGGGGGAAGGTGAAAAACAAAGGGGGGGGGAAATGTTGGGTGGGGGGCAGGTGGGGCAGACGTGGTTGTAAAGGGGAAGGAAGTGTTACAGGTATTTTGGTGTCAGGTGGGGCAACTGTGGTGTAAAGGTAGGAAAAGCGCAGGGGGAGCAGACTTTGGGAAAGGTTAGAAATGTTTCAGGTTATTTGGGGGGCAGGGGGAGCAGACGTGTGTTAAAATAAAGAAGGGTTTCAGGGAGTGGTGTGCAGGGGACAGACTGTTGAAAGGCAAGGTTACAGGCATGTTGGGTGTGCGGTGGGGAACTTTGGGGGTAAAGGTTAAAGGGAGGAAGTTTTGCAGTTTTGGGGCAGACTGTGTTAAAAATAAAGGGAAATGTTAAGGATGTTTGGGGGTGCAGTGGGGGCAAACTGGGGGAAAGGTAAAGGTTGTGCAAGGGGGGGACTGTGGTTTGTAAAGGTAGGAATTGAGGGGTGGAAAGGGCAACTGTGAAAGGTCAAGTGCAGGTGGAGCAGACTGTGGTGTAAGGGAGTTTGGTTGTGCAGGGGGAGCGACTGGTGTAAAAAGAAAATTGCGGGGGAGCAGACTGTGGTGTAAGAGGGGTGCAGGTGGAGCAGGGCTAGTGTAAAAAGGAAAAGGGGCAAGTTGGTTTTCAGGGGGAGCAGATTGGTGTAAAAAAGTGCAAATGGTGGAGGGAGGACTGGGTAAAAAGTTTCAATTTGGGGGGGCAGGGGAGCAGCTGTATGTAAAAGTAAAGAAAGGTTTAAGTAGTTTGGGTGGGAGGGGACCGACAGGTAAATTTTGGAAGTTTGCAGGGGGGGTGGAGCAGATGTGGTGTAAAGGTGAAGTGTTAAGGTATGTTTGGGGGTGCAGGGGGCAGACTTGGGGAAATCAATGTGCAGGGGGCAGACTGGTGTTAAGGGGTTCGGATTTGGGGGCAGGTGGAGCAGACTGGTAAAGGGAAGAATGTTCAGGGATTTGGGGGTCGTGGGGCAGAATGTGGGTTTAAAAATTTTTGTTTGGGGGGCAGGGGGAGCAGCGGGGTAAAGGTACGGAAATGGCAGGGGAGCAGACTTATGAAAGGTAAAAAAGGAACGGGTGTTTGCGGGGGCCCGTGGGGGTTTAAAAGGGTTGTTGGGGTGGCAGGTGGAGCAGACTATGGTGCAAAGGAACGGAAGTGTTACAGGTATGTTGGGTGAGCAGGTGGAGCAGACTATGGTATAAAGGAACGGAAGTGTTACAGGGATGCTGGGTGTGCAGTGTGGCGCAGCCTGTGGAGAAAAGGTATGGAAGTTTTACATGTATTTGGGTGTGCAGTTGGAGTGCAGACACTGTGGTGTTAAAGGTAAGCAAAGTGTACAGTACGTTGGGTGTGCCGGTGGATCCAAGCCATACTGTTAAAGTAAAGGTATGAAGTTTTACAGAGTAATTGTGTGTGCAGGTGGGAGCAGACCTGTGGTGTAAAGGTAGGGGAAGGAAGTGTTACAGGTAATGTTTGGTGAGCAGGTTGAGCAGACGGTAAGTGTAAAAGGTATGGAATTGTTAACACAGGTATGTGGGTGGTTCAGGTGGAAGCCGACTGTTAGGTGTAAAGTGAAACGGAAGTGTTTACAGGTATGTTGGGTGTGGCAGGTGGAGCAGACTGAGTGGAAATAGAACGGAAGTGTTACAGTTATGTTGGTGTTCATGGATGTGAGCAGAACTGTTCAAAGGTATGAAGTGTTAACAGGATTATTCTGGATTGCAGGTGGAGCAGACTGTAGTGTAAAGGTACGGAAGTGTTAAAGGTATGTTGGGTACAGGTGTGGAAAGATGGGAAATGGATCAGGTTCTGTGGTAGGTGAGTGTACAGGTGGAGCGGGTTGTGGTGTAGAGGTGGGGGTGGGTGAGCAGGCTATGCTGGAGAGCTGTGGTTCAGCATGGTGGTGGAGCGGGTTGTGTTGGGTGAGCAGGTGGAGCAGGTTGTGTTGTATAGGCGTGGCTGTGGGCAGTCTCGGATTTCCCCGTGCTCTACGGCGCCGCCCCTGGGGCTGATCCCTGTTACGCTCCGGCACCAAGTGTGCAAAAAACTACCGTGTGCTCCTCGCCCGTCAGTGTGCCCTGCAGTGTGTCCCACCACGGACGTGGCTCTTGTGACGCTTAGGGCCACAGGTTCTGCGGTGGGGGTGGGGGGGGGGGCGCGCCTCTGCACACAGGACACGGCCTCGTTTTCTTCCAGTTTATTAATGTAACTTACAGAGAACACAAGACACAGAACATACATGAGATCCGCTGCGCGAGCCCTGGAGGGGGCCCTCGGAGCAGAGCTTGGTGCTGGGTGTTCTCATCCATGTGCAGATCATTGTCCCTCTATCCCCCAGCCCCGGCTCATGGAGCTCACCACCACGGTGTACAGCCGGCTCCAGGCCTCGCGAGTGTCCAACGTGAACAGGTCCCCGAGTCCGGACTCCAGAGCGAAGAGCAGAGACTCCCCCACCGTCTGCAAGAAAGAGGCGGTCAGAAGTGGCAGCCATGACGAACACCCCCCCCCCTCCACGCGACACGAGATGGCCGCCCCAGGCACTGGGGTTGAGGTGGTCAGGGGCCCCCACACTGATCGCTGGTGGGATCCTTACATTAAATGACTCCAGCTTGACTCCAGTGGCGCGATGCTTCCTCCCCAGGCCGGTGAGGTATTCGTCCAGGGAGGGCAGAGAGTCGAGGCTCCGCACCGCGGCGTCAATGACCGTCATCACCTGGATGGAGGGTGAGAGCAGGGTGAGTACACGGCAGCCGCACCCCAATGTGATCACCACCCCCCACCATCCACAGGACGGGGTCAAGACTGGAGACCTCATCAGAAGAACAGCAGAGACCTTCACTCACCGGAGACACTGCTGGGAAAAGTAAGTGAATCCCTAGGTATATCACAACAACCGTGAATGCAGGTAGATGGCGTGCCCCCCCAGCAAAACCAGAATGATTGGGTGCACTACCATCACCCCCAATAGATGAAGCGCTGCCCAACCATCACCATCTATAGATGACTCACTGCCCAACCATCACTCCCAATAGATGAAGCACTGCCCAACCAGCACCCCCAATAGATGAAGCACTGCCCAACCATCACCATCTATAGATGAAGCACTGCCCACCCAGCACCCCCAATAGATGAAGCACTGCCCAACCATCACCATCTATAGATGAAGCACTGCCCAACCATCACCATCTATAGATGAAGCACTGCCCAACCATCACCCCCAATAGATGAAGCACTGCCCAACCATCACTATCTATAGATGAAGCACTGCCCAACCATCACCCCCAATAGATGAAGCACTGCCCAACCATCACCCCCAAGAGATGAAGCACTGCCCAACCATCACCCCCAATAGATGAAGCACTGCCCAACCATCACCCCCAATAGATGAAGCACTGCCCAACCATCACCCCCAATAGATGAAGCACTGCCCAACCATCACCCCCAATAGAGGAAGCACTGCCCAACCATCACCCCAGTAGAGGAAGCACTGCCCAACCATCACCCCCAATAGATGAAGCACTGCCCAACCATCACCCCCAATAGATGAAGCACTGCCCAACCATCACCCCCAATAGATGAAGCACTGCCCAACCATCACCCCCAATAGAGGAAGCACTGCCCAACCATCACCCCCAATAGAGGAAGCACTGCCCAACCATCACCCCCAATAGATAAAGCACTGCCCAACCATCACCCCCAATAGAGGAAGCACTGCCCAACCAGCACCTCCAATAGATGAAGCACTGCCCAACAATCACCATCTATAGATGAAGCACTGCCCAACCATCACCCCCAATAGAGGAAGCACTACCCAACCATCACCCCCAATAGATGAAGCACTGCCCACCCAGCACCCCCAATAGATGAAGCGCTGCCCAACCATCACCATCTATAGATGAAGCACTGCCCAACCATCACTCCCAATAGATGAAGCACTGCCCACCCAGCACCCCCAATAGATGAAGCACTGCCCAACCATCACCATCTATAGATGAAGCACTGCCCACCCAGCACCCCCAATAGATGAAGCACTGCCCAACCATCACCATCTATAGATGAAGCACTGCCCAACAATCACCCCCAAATAGATAAGCGTGCCACACCATCACCCCCCTAGATGAAGCAATGCCAACCATCCCCCCCAAAGATGAAAGCACTTTCCCAACCATCACCCCCCAATAGATGAAGCACTGCCCAACCATCACCCCCAATAGATGAAGCACTGCCCAACCATCACCCCCAATAGATGAAGCACTGCCCAACCACACTCCCCAATAGATGAAGCACTGCCCAACTATCACCCCCAATAGATGAAGCACTGCCCAAACCCAACACCCAAATAGATGAAGCACTACCCAACAATCAGCCCCAATAGATGAAGCACTGCCCAACCATCACCCCCAATAGATGAAGCACTGCCCAACCATCACCCCAATAGATGAAGCACTGCCCAACAATCACCCCCAATAGATGAAGCACTGCCCAACCATCACCCCCAAGAGATGAAGCACTGCCCAACCATCACCCCCAAGAGATGAAGCACTGCCCAACCATCACCCCCAAGAGATGAAGCACTGCCCACCCATCACCCCCAATAGATGAAGCACTACCCAACCATCACCACACATAGATGAAGCACAGCCCAACCATCACCCCAATAGATGAAGCACTCCCAACCAATCACCCCCAATAGAGAAGTTACTGCCCAAAACCATCACCCCAATAAAATGAAGCACTACCCAAACCATCAACCCCCAATAGATGAAGCACTGCCCAACCATCACCCCCAATAGATGAAGCGCTGCCCAACAATCACCCCCAATAGATGAAGCACTGCCCAACCATCACCCCCAATAGATGAAGTACTGCCCAACCATCACCCCCAATAGATGAAGCACTACCCAACAATCAGCCCCAATAGATGAAGCATTGCCCAACCATCACCCCCAATAGAAGAAGCACTGCCCAACAATCACCCCCAATAGATGAAGCCCTGCCCAACCATCACCCCCAATAGAGGACGCACGGCCCGACCAGCACCCCAAGAGTGAAAACACTGCCCAACCTCACCCCAATAGATGAAGCACTGCCCAAACCATCCCCGCCAATAGATAAAGCACTGCCCAACCATCACCGCCAATAGATGAAGCACTGCCCAACCATCACCCCAATAGATGAAGCACTGCCCAACCATCACCCCCAATAGATAAAGCACTGCCCAACAAACACCCCCAATAGAGGAAGCACTGCCCAACCATCACCGCCAATAGATAAAGCACTGCCCAACCATCACCCCCAATAGAGGAAGCACTGCCCAACCAGCACCTCCAATAGATGTAGCACAGCCCAACAGTCACCCGCTATAGATGGCGCACTGCCCAACCAGCCCCCCCAATAGAGGAAGCACTGCCCAACCATCACCCCCAATAGAGGGAAACATGCCAACCATCACCCCCAATAGATGAAGCACTGCCCAACCATCACCCCCAATAGAGGAAGCACTGCCCAACCATCACCCCCAATAGATGAAGCACTGCCCAACCATCACCCCCAATAGAGGAAGCACTGCCCAACCATCACCCCCAATAGAGGAAGCACTGCCCAACCATCACCCCCAATAGATGAAGCACTGCCCAACCATCACCCCAAGAGATGAAGCACTGCTCAACCATCACCCCCAATAGATAAAGCACTGCCCAACCATCACCCCCAATAGATGAAGCACTGCCCAACCATCACCCCCAATAGATAAAGCACTGCCCAACCATCACCCCCAATAGAGGAAGCACTGCCCAACCAGCACCTCCAATAGATGAAGCACTGCCCAACAATCACCATCTATAGATGAAGCACTGCCCAACCATCACCCCCAATAGATGAAGCACTGCCCAACCATCACCCCCAAGAGATGAAGCACTGCTCAACCATCACCCCCAATAGATAAAGCACTGCCCAACCATCACCCCCAATAGAGGAAGCACTGCCCAACCATCACCCCCAATAGATGAAGCACTGCCCAACCATCACCCCCAATAGATGAAGCACTGCCCAACCAGCACCTCCAATAGATGAAGCACTGCCCAACAATCACCATCTATAGATGAAGCACTGCCCAACCATCACCCCCAATAGATCAATCACTGCCCAACAATCACCATCTATAGATGAAGCACTGCCCAACCATCACCCCCAATAGATGAAGCACTGCCCAACCATCACCCCCAATAGATGAAGCACTGCCCAACCAGTACCCCAATAGATGAAGCACTGCCCAACCATCACCCCCAATAGATGAAGCACTGCCCAACCATCACCCCCAATAGATGAAGCACTGCCCAACCATCACCCCCAATAGATGAAGCACTGCCCAACCATCACCCCCAATAGATGAAGCACTGCCCAACCATCACCCCCAATAGATGAAGCACTGCCCAACAATCACCATCTATAGATGAAGCACTGCCCAACCATCACCCCCAATAGATGAAGCACTGCCCAACCATCACCCCCAAGAGATGAAGCACTGCTCAACCATCACCCCCAAGAGATGAAGCACTGCCCAACCATCACCCCCAATAGAGGAAGCACTGCCCAACCATCACCCCCAATAGAGGAAGCACTGCCCAACAATCACCCCCAATAGAGGAAGCACTGCCCAACCATCGCCCGCCATAGAGGAAGCACTGCCCAACCATCACCCCCAATAGATGAAGCACTGCCCAACCATCACCACGTATAGATGAAGCACTGCCCAACCATCACCCCCAATAGATGAAGCACTGCCCAACCATCACCCCCAATAGATGAAGCACTGCCCAACAATCACCATCTATAGATGAAGCACTGCCCAACCATCACCCCCAATAGATGAAGCACTGCCCAACCATCACCCCCAATAGATGAAGCACTGCCCAACAATCACCCCCAATAGATGAAGCACTGCCCAACCATCCACCCCAAAGAGGAAGCACATGCCCAACCATCTACCCCCATTAGATAAAGCATGCACAACCCTCACCCCCAATAGAGGACGCACTGCCCAACCCGCACCACCAATCGATGAAGCACTGCCCAACCCTCACCCTCTATAGATGAAGCACTGCCCAACCATCACCACATATAGATGAAGCACTGCCCAACCATCACCCCCAATAGATGAAGCACTGCCCAACCATCACCCCAATAGATGAAGCACTGCCAACATCATCACCCCAAGAGATGAAGACTGCTCACCATCACCCCCAATAGATATAAGCACCTGACCACAAACAATCACCCCCAATAGAGGAAGCACTGCCCAACCATCACCCCAGTAGAGGAAGCACTGCAACCATCACCCCCAATAGATGAGAGACTCCCAACCAGCACCTCCAATTGAGGAAGCACTGCCCAACCATCACCCCCAATAGATGAAGCACTACCCAACAATCACCCCCAATAGATGAAGCACTACCCAACAATCACCCCCAATAGATGAAGCACTGTCCAACAATCACCCCCAATAGATGAAGCACTGCCCAACCATCACCACGTATAGATGAAGCACTGCCCAACTATCACCCCCAATAGAGGAAGCACTGCCCAACCATCACTCCCAATAGATGAAGCACTACCCAACAATCATCCCCAATAGATGAAGCACTGCCCAACCATCACCCCCAATAGATGAAGCACTGCCCACCCAGCACCCCCAATAGATGAAGCACTGCCCAACAATCACCCCCAATAGATGAAGCACTACCCAACAATCACCTCAACAGACAAAGCATCCTTTGACCATTTACCCCATTAGATGGGACACTCATTGACCATCACCCCCAATAAAGGGAGCACTCCTTGACCATCACCCCCAATAGAGGGAGCACTTCTTGACCATCACCCCCAATAGATGAAGCACTTCATGACCATCACCCCCAATAGATGGAGCACAGTTTGACCATCACCCCCAATAGATGGAGCACCCCTTGTTCATCACCTACCTTAGAGGGAGAACTCCTTGTCCATCACCCCAATAGACTGAGCTTTCCTTGACCATCACCCCCAATAGATGGAGTAATCCTTGACCATGACCCACAATAGACAGAACACCCCTTAACCATCACCCATAAGAGATGGAACATCCCCAGACCTTGACCCCTAGTAGACAAAGCATCTTTTGACCTACCCCCCAAAAGAAAGGACTTCTTGTCCCAAACCCCAAAGAGCACCCTTGGATATCACCACCAAAAGATGGAGCACTCTTTGACCTTCACCACCAATAGACGGAGAACCCCTTAACTATCACCCCCCAATAGATGAAGCACCCCTTAACCATCACCCCCAATAGACGGAGCACCTCTTGACCATCACCACCAATAGACGGAGCACTATGGAACCATCACCCCCAATAGACGGAGGACCTTTTGAATCACACCCAATAGAAGGAGCACCCTTGACCATCATTCCCAATAGAGGAAACATTCCTTGACCATCACCCAAAAGCAAAAAAACCCCTTTAGCACCACCCCCCAAAAGATGAACATCCCTTTTACCAAAAACCCCCTAGTGGGGCACCCTTGATCATCACCCCAAAAGACAAAGCACTCCCCAACCATCACCCCAATTAAACACGGACTTTTTGACTATCACCCCCAATGGACGGAACACTTCTTGACTATCACCCCCAATGGCCGAAGCACCCCTTGACTATCACCCCCAATGGACGGAGCACTTCTTGACTATCACCCCAATGGACGGAGCACTCTACCATCACCCCCAATAGACGGAGCACCCCTTGACTATCACCCCAATGGACGGAGCACCCCTTGACTATCACCCCAATGGACGGAGCACTCTACCATAAACACCAGTGGGCAGATTTGTTCATGATTCTTTCTTCTATTTACCGAAGGTATTTGGGGTCATGGTCTGACCTCAGGAACGTGTAGGGATTGGAGAAGGGGCTGTATCCGCCAGACTCACCTTCCGGATATGTTCTGTGAATTCGGAGGAGTTCAGACATTCCTGGACGCTGGAGAAGTGAGCAGAATTGTACTGGAAGAGGATGACCAGCTCCGGCTCCAGCTCGAAGAGCCTGAAAGACACAAGGAGGACGGCGCGGCAACGTTACACGGGAACGCCTGGCACGGCAGCAACTCCTCATACGCCTTGCCGGTGGCGTCACTACACAAGAATCCTTCCAACTACAGTACAGAACAATAACTACAACCCCCAGCATCCTGGATCCCATGGAACAGAGAGCTCTTCCTTTAAAGGGACACTTTTGTAAGAAAAAGATTTTGGGTTTTTTTGTTCTGTTTTATTCTAAAAAACAAAATGTTTCTGGAAAATGATTTTTTTTGAGAATTGTTAGCAATTTTTTTTATTGCGGCAGTCCTATGCAATTCAGAAACTAATATAAAATCTTGTTCTTCTTTAACTTTTGATAATAAAAGATAAAAATCCTGATTGGCTATGCAGACTGATCTCACTTTGCTTCTGCTGTAAAGAGGTGGAGGGGGAGGGTATCATTCCGGCCACTGACCATTTTCGGCAGCAGCACGCCCGGCGATCCTCTCTGTTGTGCTACCGGTGCTGGTCAGGGATATGGACCAGGGTGTAAAGCGACTGCTAAGGGGCCCAGAGGTTGAGGGACCCCTACAAGGTACAAGAACACAAGCAGTTGGTGGCTTTCTGCTCTCCTGCTCTACTGTCCCCTGATATATGGCTATATACATAACAGTCACATATTGTACTATATGATCCCTTAAAGGGGTCTTCCTGTCTGAGACCGGATACACCGTAAATATTTCAGTGGGAATACTCCTTTAATGGCGCCATCTGAAGGAACAACATGGCGGCCGCCAAGGCTGAACTCCTCCTCCATGTCTGTGACTTGGAGAGTCAAGTCCAATGACCGGACTGTGATGATGGGAGTTGTAGGTATCAGGACAAATAGCTCCAGGTTATAATTGGGGGGCGTCAGTCACCTCTAAATCTTTGGGGTTGAATCCCTCTGTGACATATTCTATTGCTGCCCCTGTTGTTTGGTCGGTTTCGTGATCATTACCTCAAAGGTGTCTTCATCTGAGGTCAAGAAGATTTAAATTTTCTCTTCAAACTGCGGCGTCCACTTAAAACCCAAGACAATGGTAAAAGTCCGGATCTCTCCTGATCTCCCAGGATCCTAGTTATAGTGATCACACAGAGTAACAGGCGCCTCCCCTCAGCGGTGGCCGTGGCTCCTCAGGTTGGGTCCGGGGCCTCCTCATCATTATGGTTCTGGGTTCTAATTCCAGCCGGTTCCTTTTATAAAATCTTCTCAGAGACCATCGCTCCATGATTTTGGGTGAGGCCGGCAGTGAAGTCCACGGCTGAGCTTGATGTTGGCTCCTGGCAGTATTGGCTGCAGGCGGCTGCTGGATACCTGGTGCTGGTGAGATAACTGGGAGCGCTGGGAAGGTGAAGGACGGCCGCCCTAGAATAAGGGTCTATGAGGCCTGGACTGTATGAACATGTGAGGTCTGAGGCTGGAGACACTGGGACTGGAGACACCAGAGATCCCTGGAGACACTGGAGACACCGGAGATCCCTGGAGACACTGGGACTGGAGACCCTGGAGACTGGAGACACTGGAGATCCCGGAGACACAGAGATCCCTGGAGACACAGCAGATCCTGAAGACACTGGAGATCCCTGGAGACACGGAGACCCTGGAGATCACCGGAGACACCTGGAGATCCTGGAGATCCTGGAGACACCGGAGACTGCGAGATCAGCTGGAGACACCTGGAGACACTGGGGCTGGAGACACCGGAGATCCCTGGAGATGCTGGAGATCCCTGGAGACACTGGAGATCCCTGGAGACACCGGAGATACTGGAGATCCCTGGAGACACTGGAGATCCCTGGAGCACCTGAGATACTGGAGATCCTGGAGGACACTGGGACTGAGATACTGGAGATCCCTGGAGACACTGCAGATCCCTGCAGACACTGGAGATCCCTGGAGATCCCTGGAGACACCGGAGATCCCTGGAGACACCGGAGATCCCTGGAGATGCTGGAGATCCCTGGAGACACTGGGGCTGGAGACACTGGAGATCCCTGGATTCACCGGAGATACTGGAGATCCCTGGAGACACTGGAGATCCCTGGAGACACCGGAGATACTGGAGATCCCTGGAGACACAGAGATCCCTGGAGACACTGGAGATCCCTGGAGACACCGGAGATACTGGAGATCCCTGGAGACACTGGGACTGGAGATACTGGAGATCCCTGGAGATACTGGAGATCCCTGGAGACACTGGAGATCCCTGGAGACACTGGAGATCCCTGGAGACACCGGAGATACTGGAGATCCCTGGAGACACCGGAGATCCCTGGAGACACCGGAGATACTGGAGATCGCTGGAGACACCGGAGATCGCTGGAGACACTGGAGATCCCTGGAGACACCGGAGATACTGGAGATCCCTGGAGACACTGGGACCTGGGCGAGATACTGGAGATCCTGGAACGAACTGGACGGAGATACTGGAGATCCCTGGCCTGGAGGAGACACTGGAGATCCCTGTAGACACTGGGACTGGAGATACTGGAGATCCCTGGAGACACTGGAGATCCCTGGAGACACCGGAGATACTGGAGATCCCTGGAGACACTGGAGATCCATGGAGACACTGGAGATCATGGGTGTCTCCTTCTCTTGTCCTTTTCTCCTTGTGTTTTATACTTCTCTGCCCCCGGTGGCCTCTTGTTTTTTTTTTTTGGTTCTTTTTTTAAGTATATTTTTATTGTTTTCAAAATCAAAAATTTAAAACCAAATGAGGGACATTATAAATTTTCAATGATACAAAATAACAACTAAGGGGTCAAAATAACCCTTATCTGACAGGGGAATTGATAAAATTTAAATCTCCCGGAACCCCCACGCCCCCCCAAAAAAATTGTAGCAATTTAAAGGAGATTAAGTGTAAATCATAGTTGATATCCACCGAAAAATATGGGGGGGTATGTAAAATTTTCCCTTCGTTTTCGTAATTGGGGGCCCGGGGGAACCAAAAAAAGAAAAACGAAAATCCTACAATAAAACAAAAAAAGATTATAAAAATTCAAAAACCAAAAAAAAACTTTTTTCCCAAAAGGGCTTAGTGGGGTTTTGCGTTTGTGGGCCGTACATATCGGTTTATTAGATCCCGGGTCCTTTGGGGTTGGGGCCCAAAAAACCAATTTTTCCCCCAGGTACAAAATTTTTGCTGCTGTTTCCCGCTTGAAACCTTTTGCAACCCCCCCCCCCAAAGTGTCCGGGCAGTTTTCCCCCTTCCTATACCATCTGGTTAAGGCACTTGTTATTTACTACAAATTAATATGCGTGTTCTGTGCCCCCGGGGTCATTGTTTAAACACTACAACCCGTAATAATTTTTTGCTTCTGTGCCCCCGGAGGTCACTTGTTATCTCTACACCTGTTATATGTTGGTTTCCCCCCCTTTTGGGGCCCCCGGGGGTTCCTTGTTTTTTTACCACACCCGGAATATTGTTTTTTCCCGCCCCGGAGGGGCCCCTTGGGTTTTCACTAAAAACCTTATATATGGTGCTTCCCCTGGGCCCCGGAAAAGGGCACTTTTTAACACTTTCACATGTATATAAGGGTGCTTCCTTTCCCCCGGGAAAGGGCACTTGTTATCAAAAAACACATGTATATTTTGTTTTGTTCTCTGCCCCCCGGGGCCCCTTGTTTTCAAAACACCGGGATATTTGGGGTTTCTTTTCGCCCCCGGGGTCACTTGTTTTTCCAAATACAAAAAGTATATATGTGTGCTTCTCTGCCCCCGGAGGTCACTTGTTTTCAATAACCCCAAAAGTATATATTGTGCTTTTTCAGCCCCCGGGGGTCACTTGTTATCATTTAAAAATTTTAAATAAAGGGTGCCCTTTCTGCCCCGGGGGGTCACCCTTTTTATCACTACACATGTATATATGTGTGCTGCCCCCCGGGGAAGGGGGCACTTGTTTTCATTTAAAAAAATGTTTAAAAATGTGTGCTTCCTCTGCCCCCGGGGGCCCCTTTTTTTTCACCCACACCTTTTTTTTTTGTTTTTTGGTTTCCCACTGCCCCCGGGGGCCACTTGTTTTCACACACATGTATAAAGTTTGTTCTTTTGCCCCCGGAGGTCACTTGTTATCAAATAACCCGTATATATGTGTGCTTCTCTGCCCCCCCCCGGGGGCCCGTTTTTTAAACAATACAAAAAGTATATGTGTGCTTCCTGCCCCCGGGGTCACTTGTTAACACTACACTGTATATATGTGTGCTTTTTGCCCCCGGGGGCCACTTGTTTAAAACTCACATTTTAAAATTTTGTGTGTGCCCCCGGAGGCCACTTGTTATTAAATCCCCAAGTAAAATATGTGTGCTTTCGGGCCCCGGGAAGGGGGCAAATTGTTTTTCACTTAAACATGTAATATTTTTGCTTCTCTGCCCCGGAGGTCACTTGCTATCCCCAAACCTGTATATATGTGTCCATTCTTTGCCCCCCGGGGGTCCCCCTTTTATCCTACACCCCGTATATATTTGTGCTTCTCTGCCCCCGGGGGTCACCTTGCAAACACTAAAACCCGATATATGTGTGCTTCTCTGCCCCGGAGGTCACTTTTTTTCCCCTACAATGTTTTTTAGGGGTCTTCTCTGCCCCCGGAGGCCACTTGTTATCACTACACCTATATATATATATGTGTGCCTCTCTGCCCCAAAAAGGCCCCTTCTTATCCCCCTACACAGTATTTATGTGTGCTTCTCTCCCGGAGGTCCCTTGTTTTCACTCAAATGTTTTTATGTGTGCTGCCCCGGGGGCCACTTGTTATCCCCCCTTTTAAAAATTTTATAATTTTTGTGTGCTTCTTGGGCCCCCGGGGGTCACTTTTTATCACTACACATGGTTTTTAATGTTTTGCTTCTCGGCCCCCCCGGGGGCCACTTGGTTTTCACTACACCTATATTAAATTTTGTGCCTCTTGCCCCCGGGGGCCAAATTGTTATCACTACACATGTAATATTGTGCTTCCTGCCCCGGGGGTCACTTGGTTTCACTAAAACCTGTATTTTGTGTGCCCTTTTCTGCCCCCGGGGCCACCCTTGGGTTTTCACTACCACAATGTTGTTTGGTGGGCCCCCTGCCCCCCGGAGGGCCCTTGTTTTTCACTCACCGGGTTTTTTGTTGTTCTCTACCCCCCCAAGGCACTTGTTTCACAACCCCGTTTTATATGTGGCCTTTTCTGCCCCTGGAGGCCACCCTTTTTATCACAACACCTGTATTATGTGTGCTTTTAATGCCCCGGGGGTCACTTGTTTTCCCCTAACCTGTTTTTTATGTGTGCTTCTCTGCCCCCGGAGGTCACTTGTTAAACAATCACAGTATTTATTGTTTCCTTTTCGCCCCCCCAAAAAGGTCACTTGTTATCCTACACCTGATATTATGTGTGCTTCTCTGCCCCCCGGGGGTCACTTTTTATCACTAAACCTGTTATAAAAGTGTTTCTTTTGCCCCCGGAGGTCAAATTGTTTTCACTACACATGTATATAAGGGCGCTTTCGCTGCCCCCGTAAAGGGCCCCTTTTTATACAACACCTGTATATTTTTTGTGCTTCTCTGCCCCCAAAAGGCCCACTTGTTATTTTACACCATGTATTTAAAGTTTCCGGGCGGTTTACGATATTGGATTTCGTGTGCTTTCCCCTGGAGGCCACTTATAATCACTACACATGTCTATATAATGTACAGTGGTTACTATATTGTATATATGTGCGCTGCCCCCGGAGGCCACTTGTTATCACTACACGTGTTTTAAAAATTTTACGGCAGTTTTTCAATTTTTTTTTATATGTGGGCCCCCCAGGGGCCCTTGTTTTCACGCACAAAGTTATTTTTTTAAAGCACGGGGGTTTTTTTTTATTGAATATATGTGGTGCTGCCCCCCAGAGGCAATTTTATCACTACACCCTTTTATATGTAATATTTCCGGCGGGGGTTACTTTATGGGGATAAAATATGGGGTTTTCAGAAAACCTCACTCTGGGCTCCAGTACCCCCAAAAACTTTCCCTGGGGAAATCCCACTTGGCCTGTGTTCCCCCCCTGTTCCCTTCTGGGGCAACCCGGTTGCTTTTTCCTTGTTACTTTTTCCCGGCCGGGCCGAAAACCCTAATCCCCTTTGGGTTTTCTTGGAAACCCGAAAAATACAAAAAAGAAACCCCCTTATTTTTTGAAAAATGCCCCGGGATCAATTTGGGGCCTTCCTGCCCAAAAGGGATTTTTTAAAATTAGCAGGAAAAGGGTTATTAAGAAACCCCCAAAGTTGCTGTTGGGTTTTAAAAAAAGGGGGGTTCCGGGGGCTTTTTGGGAGACGGATTAAAATTTAGAAATGTCCAATGCGAATATCCCTTTAAAGGTGCCAGCTAGGGTAAACATGGCGGCCACCCAAGGGGGAGCTCCCCGGGTTTTTGCCCCATGAGTCCAAACCGGGCTTTAAAGATGACGATGATGGGATTGAGTTCACAGGGTGAATACCATGCTTATAGTGATAACAGAGTAACAGGGCCCCCACAAGGTGGGGGTGGCTCTCAGGTTGGGTCTCGGAACCGCTATACAAGAGTCTGGGGCCCTCCCCCGTCCCTTTTCTTCGCTGCCCGCCGTCTACCTGGGACTCCGAAACTGTTTTTGTTATAACCAACTGTTTGATTTATAAGACCACTGCTCCTGATTTGGGGGAGGGCCCGGGAGTGAAATCCACGGCGATTGAGGGCTCCGGGGGGTATTGGCTAGGCGGGTGTGGATACCCTGGCGGTGAGTAATGGGGGCGTGGGGAAGGGGAAAGGGCGGGGCCGCCCTGAATGGGGCTATGGCCTACTGTTTTGAACATTTGGGTCCCCGAGGCTGGGGACCTGGGACTGGAGACACCAGAGATCCCTGGAGACACTGGAGATCCCTGGAGACACTGGGACTGGAGACACCAGAGATCCCTGGAGACACTGGAGATCCCTGGAGACAATGGAGCACCGAGTCCTGGAGACACTGGGAATGGAGACCCTGGAGATCTGGATGACCCGGAAATCCTGGGACACCGGAGGTCCCTGGAATCCTGAACACTGTTGGTCTGCTCTTGTCCTTTCCTCCTTGTGTTGTTTCTCATCCTCTTTTCTCCTTCTGTCGTTTCTCGTCATTTTCCTGCGTTTTTACTCAGTACAATGAGAAATCTGCGCTTGGTTTCCAGCTCGGCCTGTAGAGCGGTGGTCAGAGCTGCCTATGAGCTTGGAACGTGGGAGACCTGGGTTCTACTCCCCTGGGCGACCTGTTTTCTTTCTGAAATCCACTGATTTTGGCCAATTTTAACCTCGACATTAACAGACAAACACTTCCTTGTGTGAGCGAGTGATGGCTCAGAGGGTAAGAGCGCTCACACACAGCAGCGGTGCTGGAGATCCAGGGAGGATGGGCCCAAGGTCCTGGATCGAATCCTGGTGCCGGCTCCTTGGAGCAGAAGCTGAAAGTCCCAGAAGGGACAGGAAATCCTTTATAAAAGTCCGGTTGATTTGTGAAATTTTTTGAACCTCCTCCTGTGTTTCTGGGCCCCAGGTCCACATGTTCTCGCTCTCATCGGGGCTCGAACCCAGGTCTCCAGCATGACAGGCAGAGCAGTTACCTGCTGAGCTATCACACCACTCCACAAAATACAGGACTTTTTGGTAAATTTGACATCTAGATGCTACAGGGGATACTACCAGCTCCCTGCAGGCTCCGCCCCCGGCTGGCTCTGTGGTGTAGTGGTTAGCACTCTCGCCTCCCAACGCTGCGTCCTGGGTTCACATCCCACCAAGGACGATCTCCGCGCGGCGTTTACGGGTTTTCCTACGTTTTCTCCCTTATTTCCAGCGCCGCGCTCCAGAAAACGCAGCGGAGGCTTCATCTGAGCTTAGATTGTGCGGCTGAGGGGAGAGGAGCCCAGGTCAGCAGCATCTCTGGGGAGAGGAGCCCAGGTCAGCAGCATCTCTGGCCAGCGCTGGGGAGAGGTCTGGGAGGACGACTGGGGAAGGATCTGACAGGTGATCTCCTGGAGCTGCAGCAGGAGGATCCAAATCCCTCAATCTCTTCTCACATCTGATGAACGCTCCCTGCTCAGCACTGGGATTGTATGACCCCATCATGGCCGGAGCCTTCTGAACATCAGGAGAACCTCCAGGGTTATTTCAGGTGGAGTCATTAGATCCTGTGTGATTCCGTCTGATGGAAGGAAGCAGCGGCCGCACCTTTCTATCCGACACGAGGTGGATATGCTGTGATACATTACGGGGTTGGATTTATTTGTTTTGTAATAAAGTTGTGATTTTTCAAGCTTTTGTGTCATCATTAGTTTGGGTACAGACTTGGGGTGGGACGTGGATGGGGTAAAAGGGTGACTGTAATGTAGGGAGGTGTAATGTAGCAAACTGAAAATTAAATGTTTCTGTATTCGTCCTTTAAAACCATTTCTTAGTTTGTGTCTACAATTCCTGAGCCCCCCCCCCCCCTCCTTTGGAATAAATTTTACATGTGCTGCAGATTTCACCCCCTTTTGCTGTTTTAAATTTACTAAAATGTTTAGAAAAGGGTCTTTTTCTTTATTGAAAAATATATATATATCAAACTGTCCAGAATACTTGTGACCTTGCCCCCCCCCCAACCAAAAAAAACCTTTGGCAAAAACAGTGAAAAGGGTTCATTGATCTGCCCACAGCAAAGCGCAGCCGTGATTCCCAATTTTGTGGATAGTAAGCAAACCCCCATTAGACAAAAGGGGGTCCTCCCACCTCATTATATTTTCAGCCATAAAAGAGTCCCCAAATATAGAGGGGGGGAAACCGGGCGGGTTTTTGGGGCCATAAAACCATGGCCTCAATTTGTTCATAGTTTGGGGGGGTCAATCCTGGATTGACTGTGCCCCCATCTTCCACCCTTTACCCCGGGATCTAAAGCGAAACATTTGTAATGTAATTTTTCTAATTTCCCCCTTTTTTTTTTTAAAATGTATGTCCTATGTCATAGTCATTTTGATTTTTTATGTAAGCTTTAAAAATCGCCATATTAAATTCCATTAATACTGAGTTCTTGCTGTTGCACGGATCCTTTTCCTTAAGATGGTTTTTTTTTTTTTGTACGCTGGAGACAGTGAGGGACCCTGAGCTTTTTTTTAGGTTTTTAAGAATATTGTTGGGAATCTTCCCTTTGGGGCTTTTCCCTTTTTGAGTTTTTTTTTGAAAAAGGGGTTTGGGCCCAGGGGGATAATTTTTTTTGGGGGGTGCCCGGGAACTTTTTTTGGGGGGTGGGGGGATTTATGCTTGTTGCAAAAGATTGAGGGGTGAGGCGTGGAAAAATCTACCCATTACGCGGCCCCGTCACTTTGCGGGTGAGTGTGTAGTGAAAATTGGGGTGGCAGAGGGGGGGATATTTTTTTTTTTTTTTGCAATTTAGTGCTTGGTTTAAGCAATTTTTCCCTGCATAAAAGACTGGTTATCTTTTAAGTTTTACACCAGTCTTACAAAACTAACGCAGTGCTTACTTGACATATTACAATCTTTTCCCCTTCCCTGTTTTTCTTTTCTATTTTATTTGGGAAAAGGGGTTTGTAAATACCCTTACAAGAAGAAACAGCAAAGAAATCTCATAGCCCTAGCGGGGGAAAAGTATCAATGGCAGCAAAGCAAGGTTACTATCCTGAGCCGTGGAGAAATTGGCAGCACTGGCACGCGTCAGAAAACGAAACTGAGAACGCACGGGTCCAATTGAGGGAAATTTTTCTCCTAAAAAATTTTTCCCCTGGGGACCCCCAGCGGCAGTTCCGGGGGGCATGGACTTCTTGGGCTGTTTTGCAGCAATTTGGGGCTTGTGCCCCAAATTTTGCACCTAACTTATCTGCAATACCAACAAGCAAAAGGGGCTGCTGAACTCGGGGCCGTGAGAGGCAAGGGGCGCCCCCGCTAAAGTCAGGAAGCGAGAGGTGCTGAGGGCGCCAAGCTGAGGGGGGCCTAAAATACAGCGGCCATTTAAAGGGGGTAGGCTTCCCCACACCCTCATCCCAGGATACAAAAACTTTAAAAACCCCCGACTAGACCTTTTCCCTGTGATGGAAAAGAAGGGGGACTTAGATGTTTTCCTACAGGTTTTGAAAAACTGCAGAAATATCATCTCCCAAAGAGCAGGGGGCAGTTATGCCCCGGGGACTAAGGGGCAAAGCCTTGGGGGGGTTTTTTGGACTCCTCCCCGAGAAGACAGAGACTATAGCCCATAAAAGACTTGGTCATAAATATCCCCTACCCCGGGAGTTTTATCGCGAAGTTTGGGAGTCTGCAAAAGGGTCCCATGACGTACGCAATTGGAGAGAAAACTTAAGTGCCCCCTGCAAGAAAAGGGTAAAGGCTCCTTTTTTCCCTTTGAGACTGTTAAATTCAATGTCGGGGAGACTTCCCATAATGTCCCCCGATTTTTGTCATTTTGTCTGGATGAACCCCAAACGTCCAAGCGTGCAGAACGGGTAGACTCCTATGTTGCCAACGGATGCCAAATCCAGAAACACGGTCCACCTGGGGGGAAAGGTAACCTCTGGAGACCCCTTCCCTCCCTCCCCATCCCCTCGGGGCCCCCCCTGGTTACCCCTGTCCCCCATCCCAAAAAAAAATACCAGTAACGCCCGCGCAAATCTTACCTGTACAAAGGGGGGCATGTTAGTCCCCACGTCCCACAAGGGAATGCCCCTACCCCTGCGAAATCTCCGGGGCAGGGCTTCTATCTACCTTGTGGCGGGGGGCTAAAGGGAAAAGCACCCAAATTTTACAACCTGTGACCGTGGGAACAAGGTTTACCGTTGGTTCAAAGACATGGAGCAGGGGTGATTTTGCGTCCAAGATGGTGGGCTAGAGATTTTTTCCCGGAAGACCAGTCACTGACCGGTTTTGGGCGATCCGCTCTGCTTACCAATCTCGGTTTATCGGGGACGGGGGAGGGGGCCGAGGGATAGAAATGGGGTTTCTGCTACTACCCCCTTTGGGGTTCCCCGGGGTTTGGGAACCTGGGGTTTTTGCAAGTAATTTATTTTCCCCAGCCCCCCTCCGAGGCAACCCCCAGCCCCAGATATTGACCCCAAGAGACTGTGCACGCTTCGGGGAAATGCCCAATGTGAAGGAAATCTGACAGTGGTACCTCTGAATGATGCCATATAAGTTACGTGCCCAAAATGACTGTCCTTTTTATCACACCTGGAACCCCTATCAGGAGTTTTGGAAACCCCGTTTGTGGTGGGGTGACCACCAAGGTAAATTTCTGCAAATCAATTCGCTGAGGGGGGAGGTCTGCGCCCCCCCCCCCCCCCTTCTGCTGACAGTCCAGTTCTCACAGGGGTTCCATTTTTCAATACGGGGAGAGGGGCCCTCCCCCTGGAGTTGATAATCCGGGGTCATGGGGAAAGGGGGGCCAAATAAGTTAAGAATTGGGGGTCCCCGATAGAGCCCCCCTGATGGGTCCAGAAACCAAAAGGGGATACAGGGACTATCCCCCATGTCACCCCTCCCCATGGGCCCCCCAGCACTGAGGAGGAAAAGTTTTTGTACTAGTTTTTTTTATATTGCTGTACTCTGATTATCTAAGCCTGTGCAGTTCACCCCTTTTTAGGCCTGCTTTTTTGTTCTCAATGTTATGGGGCAATAATATTTATCCAAACCCCAGGGTGTTTTTTGGGGTGTTTTGGACAATGACATGTTTCCGAACTGAGGGGAATTCAGGGTTAAAGGACAATAATGATTTTTCTAAACCTGGGGTTTTTCCCAAAGGGAAAGTGGAATGGCCATCCCATCTGTGTCCATATACAACGCTCAGTGGGGTGTTTGGGCCCGCTATGCATGTCAATCTGTTATGCCCCAGTGAAGTGTTCCAAACAGTTAATATGCTCCTCTGCCTAAGGTGATCCAACACCATGGAGTTAATGGGGGATCCCTTCCAACTGTTGGTTTCCAAACCCAAAAAGTGGGGTAATCTCTGCCCGGTTATTCCCCGGGGGCTGAAGGGGGAAACTTTAGCCCAGTCATAAGGGGAATGTATCTCCACATGTAAGGGGAGTTACCCGCCCACGGGGTTCTTCCAAAAACCCCATTCTGATGTTAGATACGAAAAGGGGAGAGGTGGTAATGCCCAAAGGTTCTCTCGCCAGGGGAAAACGGAGGCGGAGGTGGGTCAGGAAGGGAGGGGAGCCAGTCCCCCACACCCAAAAACCAAAAGGGGGAGGGTAATGTAGGGGGGGTGTAATGTAGACACTGAAAAATTTAAAAGTTTTGTTTCATCATTAAAACCATTTCTTAGTTTTAGTTAGAATCCTTAGCCCCCCCCTCCCCTTTTGAAAAGAATTTTTAGCTATGTCGCAATTCCACCCCCCCATTTTTACTGTTTTAATTCTCCAAGTTTTGATAACATGGGCTTATTCTTTATTGCCAAAATGTTTGCAATGACAGAATACCTGATACTGTGACCCCCCAAAAATAAAACATTTTGGCATAACAGTGCAAAGGTCATTGATCTTCCACACAGAACGCAGTCTGGATTGCCATTTTGGGGGATAGAAGCCAACCCCCCATTAACAACAAGAGCCCCCACCTCATTATTTTTCGCCCGAAAATAGGAGAGGGGGGGAAAACTGGACAGAGTTTTGGGGGCCAAAAAAAGGCCAGACTCAAATCTGTGTTATAGCTTTGGGGGTCAATCCTGGATTGAGCTGTGTCCCAACTTCCTCCTTACCCGGGGTTGAAAGCTGAAACATTTGTAAGTTGAATTTTTTCTAAATTTCCCCCCTTTTAGTGTATAACGGATTTCTCCCTTGTCTAGTCTTTTAGTGTATTTTTGTTTTTGAAGATAAAATCACTCATATTAAAGTTTCCTTAAAAGTGGTTTTGTTGTTTCACAAACCATTTCCTTTAAAGGGATTTTTTGTAGCTCTGGGGACATGGGGTGACCTGTAAATTTTTTAGTGTTTTTGAATTTCTTTAGGAACAATTCCCCTTTGGGTGTTCCTTTTTGATTATTGAAGGAAGGTGGGGGCAGCGGATAACTTTTGGGGGCCTGGAACGGTCTTGTGGGGGCATTTTCTTATTCGCTACCCGATTGGAGGGGAGCGCAAGTAATTTAAAATTCCCCCCTTAAAGGGGCCCCCCTACGTCTGGGGGTGTTACGTGCATGACAAACCCCCATTCCCATGATTGGGACCAGCCTGTCCTTCGACATCCCACTCATCCATTAGTATAAACCCAGGGCCCCTATTATACAGTATAGTGCCCACTCACCTAAAAGTAAAACCGTGCCCGCCTTATATACAGTAATCCCCTAAAATATTGTAATAACCCAGTGCCCGCCTGTATAACAGTATAGTGCCCACTATATTATAATATAACCCCTGCCCCCCTGTATATCAGAGTGCCCATCTCAAATAAATAAAAGTGCCCGCCTTTAATTTCAGATAGTGCCCCCCTCCATTATATATAACCGGGGCCCCCCGTATTACATATAGTGCCCCCTCATCAAAATAGTATATAACCAGTGCCAGCCTATATACAGTATAGTGCCCACTCATCCATATAGTATAGAACCCAGTACCAGCCTGTATATATAGTATACTGCCCACTCATCCATATAGTATATAACCCAGTGCCAGCCTGTATATACAGTATAGTGCCCACTCATCCATATAGTATATAACCCAGTGCCAGCCTGTATATACAGTATAGTGCCCACTCATCTATATAGTATATAACCCAGTGCCAGCCTGTATATACAGTATAGTGCCCACTCATCTATATAGTATATAACCCAGTGCCCGCTTGTATACTCAGTATAGTGCCCACTCATCTATATAGTATATAACCCAGTGCCCGCTTGTATATACAGTATAGTGCCCACTCATCTATATAGTATATAACCCAGTGCCCACCTTTATATACAGTATGGTGCCCACTCATCCATATAGTATAACCAGTGCCAGCCTGTATATACAGTATAGTGCCCACTCATCTATATAGTATATAACCCAGTGCCAGCCTGTATATACAGTATAGTGCCCACTCATCTATATAGTATATAACCTAGTGCCAGCCTGTATATACAGTATAGTGCCCACTCATCCATACAGTATATAACCCAGTGCCAGCCTGACCCTACATTATAGTGCCCACTCATCCATATAGTATATAACCCAGTGCCAGCCTGACCCTACATTATAGTGCCCACTCATCTATATAGTATATAACTCAGTGCCAGCCTGTATATACAGTATACTGCCCACTCATCTATATAGTATATAACCCAGTGCCAGCCTGTATATACAGTATATGTAGCCCAATGCCAGCCTGTGTATATAGTATAGTGCCCACTCATCTATATATTATATAACCCAGTGCCAGCCTGTATATACAGTATAGTGCCCACTCATCTATATAGTATATAACCCAGTGCCAGCCTATATATACAGTATAGTGCCCACTCATCCATATAGTATATAACCGAGTGCCAGCCTGTATATACAGTATAGTGCCCACTCATCCATATAGTATATAACCTAGTGCCATCCTATATATACAGTATACTGCACACTGATCCATATAGTATATAACCCGGTCACCTTTTAACGAATGCCCACTCTCAATAGTTAAACCCGGGGCCAGCCTTAATACATATAGGGCCCCCTCATCCATTTTAAATAAACCCAGTGCCAGCGTATAACATATATGCCCACTCACCATAAATATAAACCCAGTCCACCTTAAACATTATACTGCCCACTCATCCATAAGAATTTAAACCCGTCCACCTGTAAAATAAGTATATGCCCACCCATTTTTAATAAACCAGGCCCCCCTGTAATACAGTAAAATGCCCCTCTCCCTTTATAAAATAACCATGCCAGCCTTATATACTATAGTCCCACCATCCCTAAGTATAAACCCCTTTCCACCTTATAACTATATGCCCACCATTCATTTATAAAAAAACCCGGCCATCTGTAACATAGTAATGCCCACTATACATATAGTATATAACCCAGTGCCAGCCAATAATTTGCCCATCATCAAAATATAAAACCCCCTCCCCCCCTTTTTATATACAGTATAGTGCCCCTCATCTATATTTTAAAAACCCAGTGCCAGCCCCTTTTAAAATAGATAGTGGCCCACTTTTCCCCATAATATCAACCCAGGGCCCCCCTGTATAACAGTAATTTTCCCACTCATCTATATGGGGATATAACCTAGAACAGCCGACCCAAGTAGGGGGCCATTATCTAATTTTAAAAAACCCAGTCTAGCCTTTATATACAGCAAATGTCCACTCATACATAATAAATAACCTATCCCCCTGTATATACAGTATAGGGCCCCCCATTTATTAGTATATAACCCAGGCCACCCTAATACGTATAGTGCCCAATCACTAATATATATAACCCCTGCCCCTTGTTAACATATAGGGCCCCCCATCCCCAAAAGTAATAACCCAGTGCCAGCCTTATATACATATAGGGCCCCTCATCCATATAAATAAAAAAACCAGTTCCACCTTAAATAAATATAGTGCCCACTCACCATTATATATAAAACCAGTGCCACCTGAATACAGTATAGTGCCCACTCATTAAAGTATATAACCTATACCAGCCGTATATAAATATCTGCCCACCATCCGTAAGTATAAACCCAGTGCCCCTGTATTACAGTTTTCCCCCCTCATCTTAAAATATATAACCATCCCCTTTTTGGGAATAACAAAAATTTAAAAAGTGCCCACCCATTGTATAGGTTTATAACCCATTCCCGCCCGTATATACAGTAAAATTTTCCCACTCATCTGTATAGTATATAACCCAATGCCAGCCTGTATATACAGTATACTGCCCACTCATCCATATAGTATATAACCCGGAGCCAGCCTGTATATACAGTATAGTGCCCACTCATCCACATAATATAACCCAGCGCCAGTCTGTAAATACAGTATAGTGCCCACTCATCCATATAGTATAGAACCCAGTGCCTACCTCTATATACGGTATAATGCCCACTCATCCATATAGTATATAACCCAGTGCCAGCCTCTATATACAGTATAGTGCCCACTCATCTATACAGTATATAACCCAGTGCCCGCTTGTATACTCAGTAAAGTGCCCACTCATCCATTTATAAATAACCCAGTGCCCGCTTGTATACACAGTATACTGCCCACTCATCTATATAGTATATAACCCAGTGCCAGCCTGTATATACAGTATAGTGCCCACTCATCCATATAGTATATAACCCAGTGCCAGTCTGTATACATAGTACAGTGCCCACCATCTATATTATTAATATAAAACCCTACAGTGCCAGCCTCTATATACAGTTTAGTGCCCACTCATCTATACAGTATATAACCTAGTGCCCGCTTGTATATACAGTATAGTGCCCACTCATCTATATGGTATATAACCCAGTGCCAGCCTGTATATATAGTATAGTGCCCACTCATCCACATAATATGCAACCCAGTGCCGGCCTGTATATACAGTATAGTGCCCACTCATCTATATGGTATATAACCTAGAGACAGCCTGACCCTACAGTAAGGAGCCACTTATCTATATAGTATACTGCCCACTCATCCATACAGTATATAACCCAGTGCTAGCCTGTATATACAGCATAATGTCCACTCATACATATAGTATATAACCTAGTGCCAGCCTGTATATACAGTATAGTGCCCACTCATTTATTTAGTATATAACCCAGTGCCAGCCTCTATATACAGTATAGTGCCCAATCATCTATATAGTATATAACCCAGTGCCAGCCTGTATATACAGTATATGCCATCATCCAAGTATATAACCCTTGCAGCTGTATATACAGTATAGTGCCCACTCATCCATATAGTATATAACCCAGTGCCAGCCTGTATATACAGTATAGTGCCCACTCATCTATATAGTATATAACCCAGTGCCAGCCTGTATATACAGTATAGTGCCCACTCATCAATATAATATGCAACCCAGTGCCAGCCTGTATATACAGTATAGTGCCCACTCATCTATATAGTATACAACCCAGTTCCAGGACCCAACTCATATCCAGCCCATTCCTGAAGTACTTGGCGCCGGCTTGATTGCACTGCCAACAATCGTACGTCAGAGCCCGGTCGCCAACATTAGAAGTGCCACTCCCTGTGAAGAAGCCAACTCTCCGCTGTGCAGTACGGTGCCAGCCTCTCACCTGGTGAACAGTACGGTGCCAGCCTCTCACCTGGTGAACAGTACGGTGCCAGCCTCTCACCTGGTGAACAGTACGGTGCCAGCCTCTCACCTGGCGAACAGTACGGTGCCAGCCTCTCACCTGGAGAAAAGTACGGTGCCTCACTACAGTCCACTCTCACCTGTGATCATAACGGTGCCAGCCTCTCACCTTGCGAACAGTATGGTGCCATGCCTCTCACCTGGTGATCAGTACGGTGCCAGCCTCTCACCTCGCGAACAGTAAGGTGCCAGCCTCTCACCTTGTGAACAGTACGGTGCCAGCCTCTCACCTAGCGAACAGTATGGTGCCACCCTTCACCTGTGAACGTAGGGTGCCAGCCTCTCACCGGGTAACATACGGTGCCAGCCTCTCACTGGCGAACAGTACGGTGCCACCCTCCCTGGTGAACAGTAGGGTGCCTGATAAATTTTTGGCTTGGTTGCCCTTTTTGCCAGTGTCACGGATCAACTCTTTGTGGGCTTCCGATAGCGTCTCCTCTCCATGGCGCTGGTCTTGGGAGGTCTCCGCTCTCCAGGGATGGCAGCGCCTGTAAGAGGCAGGGTTAGAAAGGGTACAAGAGGGACACCATGGTGAAGATCTGCCTTAGTTACGGATCTGCCAGCTCCTCCAAGAAGGTCTCCAGCATTTAAAGCTCCTCATCGCTGCCCCCCCTCCCACTTCCCCTCCCGACACTGCATCCAAGCGGCAATTAAAGACGCAGTGCTCTCCTCAGCCAAGTCCCTGACTCTCCAGAGATCCGTGCACTCCCCGTACTCTCCAATACAACATGCATACACCCCAAAACCCGGCTGCACAGGACGGACCCTGTGCAACAGATGGAGTGGCCCCCCATGACCGACAAAGGGGGTCAGTGCACTTGGGGCTGGTCTGATGAATAGGTGCAATGTGATCGGTATGATACCTGCCCAGCACGGCACAGGACTGCCCATCTCCTGGATGTACCAACCATCACCTTCCCGTGGGCACAGGTGCAGCCGGAGGAGGATAGCAGCGGGCACACATGTTCTGACCATTGTGCTCCCACAGGAGATAGTGAGATTCGCATAAGAGGTGCCCTGCTCCCAAAATAGCCGCGCACTCATTCTAATCAGCGGCTGTCGCGCGGTAATTGGGTGCGTTTCCGTGCGCTGCGGCTCATAAAGGAACCGATTTATACTAATTAGCAGACGGCAGAGTCCAGTAATTATCGCTGACAGTGATTTATGGGGGCCTGAAGTCTGGAGGAGAGCACCTACGCTGTTTTTCACGAGAACCACAACCGCCATAAATGAAAACACATCCCACAACCCCCACAGCATATCCTCCAAGGCGCTCACTATTCTGCGGTGCATCACTGGGTAATACATTACTAAACCCGTACTGATCCTGGGTTACCTCCTGTATTACCTCCAGAGCTGCACTCACTATTCTGCTGGTGCAGCACTTACTAATTTTTACCTTACAAAACCTGAGTTACTCCCGTATTTTCCTCCAGGCTGCGCTCACTATTCTGTTTGCAGTCACGTGACATACATACTTACCTGTACGACCTGAGTTTCATCCTGTATTATCCCCCAAGCTGCGCTCACTATTCTGCGGTGCGTCACTGTACATCTTATTATCCTGTACTGATCCGATTACATCCGTATTATCCCCAGGTGCGCTCACTATTCTGGGTGCAGTCATGTGTACCACATTATTACCCGTACATCCTTATTACCCTGTATTTAAATCCAGGCTGCACTCACTATTCCTGGTGCAGCACTGTGTACACACATTACTTATCCTGTACTATCCCAGTTTTTCCTGATTATCCTCCCGAGCTGCGCTAATTCTGCTGGGCATCACTGTGTAAAAACATTTCTTATCCCGTACTGATCCTGGTTTTCATCCTGTATTATAGTCCAAGTGCACTCACTATTTTGCGGTGCAGTCACTGTGCACACACATTACTTATCCTTACTGATCCTGAGTTACATCCTGTTTATCCTCCAGAGCTGCATTCACTATTTTTTGCTGGGCATCACTGACATACATTATTTCCTGTACTGACCTGAGCTACATCCCCGTATATACCAAGCTCACTCATATTCTGCTGGTGCAAGTACTGAAAATAAATTACTTATCCCGTACTGATCCTGATTACATCAGTATTATCCTCCAGACGCCTCACTACTTTGCTGGGGGCAGTCACGTACGTAAATTTCTTATCCTGTATGATCCTGAGTTACATCCTGTATATACTCCAGAGCTGCACTCACTATTTGCTGGGCAGCAACTGTACAAACTTTTCTTACCTGTATGACCGGGGTTTAATTCCTGTATTATCCTCCAGAGCTGCGCCACTATTCTGCTGGTGCAGCAATGTCATACTTTAATTTTCCCTTTCGATCCTGATTAACCTATTAACTCCAGAGCTGCACTCACATTCTGCTGGTGCAGTCACTGTAATAATTACTTTTCCTGATGATCCTGAGTTACATCTGTATTTTCCTCCAGAGCTCGCTTATTTTCTGGTGCAGCACTGTACTACTTACTTA
Source organism: Phyllomedusa bahiana (assembly GCA_025379985.1). Taxonomy (NCBI): domain Eukaryota; kingdom Metazoa; phylum Chordata; class Amphibia; order Anura; family Hylidae; genus Phyllomedusa; species Phyllomedusa bahiana. The sequence goes on from JAODAL010038427.1 coordinate 31,703, forward strand.
TCCTGAAAAGATCCCGAGTTACATCCTGTATTATCCTCCAAGCTGCACTACTATTCTGTGGTGCAGTCACTGACATACATTACTTATCCTGTGTGATCCTGAGCTACATCCTGTATTAATTTCCCCGAGCTGCGTCCATTCTGTGGGGGCAGTCACTGTAATACATTACTTAAAACCTGTAAGATTGAGTTACATCCGTATTTTCCTCCAGAGCTGCACTCAATTCTGCTGGGGCATCACTGTACTACATTACTATCCGTTTTTGATCCCGAGTTCATCCCCTTATTATCCTCCAGAGTGCGCCCCACTTTTGCGGTGCAGTCCTTTTCATACATTCTTATCCTGTCTACCGATTACATCCTGTATTACCCCCCGAGCTGCGCTACATTTGTGGTGCATCCCCTGTACATCATTACTTGTCCTTACTGATCCTAATACATCCGTATTTTCCCCCAGACTGCCTCCCCATTCTGGGGCAGTAACTGTACATCCTACTTATCCCGTACTGATCCTGAGTTCATCCTGTATTATCCTCCAGAGCTGCGCTCTATTCTGCTGGGGGCATCACTGTACATCTTTTTCTTTTCCCTATGATCCTGTTACTTTGTATTTTTCCTCCAGAGCTGCACTCACTATTTGCTGGTGCAGTCACTGAACATACATTACTTTCCCGTACTGGTCCTGATTACATCCGCATTTTTCCTCCAAGCGCACTCCTATTCTGCTGGGGCGTCACGTACATACTTATTTTTCCCGTACTGATCCTGGTTACATCCCGTATTTCCCCCCCAAACTGCGCTCCTTTTCTGCTGGTGATCACTGTAAATACAAAACTTACCGTATGACCCAGTTAATCCTGTATTATCCCCCCGAGCGCACTACTATTCTGTGGTGCATCCTGTACATACATTACTTTTCCTTTTACTGACCTGGTTACATCCTGATTATCCTCCAAACTGCACTCACTATTCTGCTGGGGCATCACTGTACATATATTACTTACCCGTACTGACCGAGTTACATCCTGTATTATCCTCCGAGCTGCGCTCACTATTTTCTGGTGCAGTCACTGTACATACTTTCTTACCTGTCCCGATCCGGTTAATCTTGTATTTCCCCAACTGACCTCACTATTCGTGGGGCGTCCGTACATTTACATTACTTTTTTCCCGTCGATCCTGAGTTACATCCGTATTTTCCTCCCCAACTGCAACCCCATCTGCTGGTGCAGTCACTGTATTTACTTATTTTCCCCGTATGATCCCCGAGTTCTCCTGTATTATCCTCCAACTGCGCTCACATTTTGCGGGCAGTCACTGTACTACATTACTTATCCCGTACTGATCCCCGGGTTACATCCTGTATTTTTTCCTCCGACTGCGCTCACTTTTCTGTGGTGCAGTCCTGTACAAACATTACTTTCCTGTCTGATCCCGTTACATCCGTATTATCCTCCGAGCTGCGCTCCTTTCTGCTGGTGCAGTCACTGTACTACATTACTTATCCCCTACTGATCTAGTTACTTTCCGTATTTCCCCCAGAGCGCACTCAATTTTGTGGGGGCAGTCACTGTACATCATTACTTATCCTGTACTGACCTGAGTTTAACCTGTATTACCCCCCAAACTGCCTCACTTTTCGCTGGGGCAGCACTGTACATACAATCTTATCCCGTACTGATCCCGAGTTACATCTGTATTATCCTCCGAGCTGCACCATATTTTGCTGGTCAGTCACTGTACATAAAATTTCTTTTCCTGTCTGATCCTATTTTTCATCCTGTATTATCCTCCAGAGCTGCACTCACTATTCTGTGGGGCAAATCACTGTACATAATTTCTTACCTGACTGATCCTAGTTTCATCCTGTATTATCCCCCAGAGCTGCGCTCAATCTGTGGTGCGTCACTGTACATACATATTATCCCGTATGAACCGAGTTTCATTATGTTTCTACCCAGAGCTGCACTACAAAAAATGCTGGTGCAGTCACGTACAGCATTACTTTTCCGTACTGTCCCAGTTTCACCTGATTATCCTCCAGAGGCGCTCCATTCTGCTGGTGCAGTCACTGTACATAATTTTTATCCTGTACTGATCCTGATTACATTTTATTCACTCCCGACTGCACTCACTACTTTTGCTGGTGCGTCACTGTAATGCATTATTATCCTGTACTGATCCTGATTACATCTTGTATTACCTCCCGAGCTGCACTCCCCTATTCGCTGGTGCAGTCACTGTCAACTTATTATCCTGTACTGTCCCGAGTTAATCCCGTATTATCCTCCCGAGTGCGCTCACTATTCTGCTGGTGCAGTCACTTCATACATTATTTTCCTGTACTGATCCTGATTACATCCTGATTATCCTCCGACTGCATAGATTCTGCTGGTGCAGTCACTGTACATACATTACTTATCTGTACGATCCGACTACTCCTATTTATCCTCCAGAGCTGCGCTCACTTTTGCTGGTGCAGTCACTGTACATCATTACTTATCCTGTACTGACCCGAGTTTCATCCCGTATTATACTCCCCGAGCGCGCTCACGTTCTGCTGGTGCAGTCATGTGCGTACTTACTTTCCTGACGATCCTGATTAATCCCTTTTTATCCCCAAGTGCACTCAAATTTTTGAGGTGGAGTCACTGTGCACTTTCTTACCTTATGACCTGATTCATCCTGTATTATCCTCCAGAGCTCACTACTATTCTGCTGGTGCAGTCACTGTACATACATTACTTATCCTGTACTGATCCTGAGTTACATGCTGTATTATCCTCCAGAGCTGCGCTCACTATTCTGCTTGTGTCTGTCCACATTCTGTAAATCTGGTGACATAGCTGTCTGTGAAGCTCTGTTCTATATGTGGCTTGTACATAGGCGCTCTTGTTTAAGTACAACCCATCTATAGAATGATATTCTGTGATCACTGGTCTGGATAATCCCCAAACCCTCCACTCGCCCCTCCCCGGTCCGCGGCTGCCCCCGGAGCCTTGGTTCATGGTCCAGTGATGGGAGCAGCAGAGTCATTAGTATAAAGAAGGGTAAATCAATCAGATTCATTCCCTGAGGAGGAAGACGCTGCAGTCAAAACCTTATAAGAGAGTGCAATGAGGATGGGAGGTTCGGGGATCGGCAGGGGGTGCATGAAATATTCACGGGTCCCACTAACGACCTCATTAGAGCGGAGGGACGGCGCGGTGTGGGGGGGCGAGAGGAGCTGCAGCCGAGCCGCGAAATATGCGGGGACATCTCCACCGGATTCTCCACCTATGATCCCTACGTGAGGAATGATCTGCATTCTCCACCTATGATCCCTACATGAGGAATGATCTGCATTCTCCACCTATGATCCCTACATGAGGAATGATCTGCATTCTCCACCTCTGATCCCTACATGAGGAATGATCTGCATTCTCCACCTCTGATCCCTACGTGAGGAATGATCTGCATTCTCCACCTCTGATCCCTACAGGAGGAATGATCTGCATTCTCCACCTATGATCCCTACGTGAGGAATGATCTGCATTCTCCACCTATGATCCCTACGTGAGGGATGATCTGCATTCTCCACCTGTGATCCCTACGTGAGGAATGATCTGCATTCTCCCCTATTTATCCCTTACATGAGGATATATCTGCATTCTCCACCTGTGATCCCTACGTGAGGAAATGATCTGCATTCTCCACCCTGATCTCTACATGAGGAATGATCTGCATTCTCCACCTATGATCCCTACAGGAGGAATGATCTGCATTCTCCACCTCTGATCCCTACATGAGGAATGATCTGCATTCTCCACCTATGATCCCTACGTGAGGAATGATCTGCATTCTCCACCTATGATCCCTACGTGAGGAATGATCTGCATTCTCCACCTCTGATCCCTACGTGAGGAATGATCTGCATTCTCCACCTATGATCCCTACGTGAGGAATGATCTGCATTCTCCACCTATGATCCCTACATGAGGAATGATCTGCATTCTCCCCCTATGATCCCTACATGAGGGATGATCTGCATTCTCCACCTATGATCCCTACATGAGGGATGATCTGCATTCTCCACCTATGATCCCTACGTGAGGAATGATCTGCATTCTCCACCTCTGATCCCTACATGAGGAATGATCTGCATTCTCCACCTCTGATCCCTACATGAGGAATGATCTGCATTCTCCACCTATGATCCCTACGTGAGGAATGATCTGCATTCTCCACCTCTGATCCCTACATGAGGAATGATCTGCATTCTCCACCTATGATCCCTACATGAGGAATGATCTGCATTCTCCACCTATGATCCCTACATGAGGAATGATCTGCATTCTCCACCTATGATCCCTACATGAGCGATGATCTGCATTCTCCACCTATGATCCCTACATGAGCGATGATCTGCATTCTCCACCTAAGATCCCTACGTGAGGAATGATCTGCATTCTCCACCTAAGATCCCTACAAGAGGAATGATCTGCATTCTCCTCCACCACTGATCCCTACATGAGGAATGATCCATTCTCCACCTCTGTCCCTACGAGGAATACTCATTCTCCACCCCGATCCCTACGAGGAAAAAGATCTGCATTCCCCCACCTTTGATCCCTACAAAGGAATGATCTGCTTCTCCACCTTGATCCCTACGTGAGGGAATGATCCATTCCCACCTGATCCCTAAGAGGAATGATCTCATCTCCCCTTGATCCCCAAATAGAAGATCTGCATTCTCCAACCCCTTTATCCCACGGAGGAATGATTCCCTTCTCCCCCTTGACCCCACTGAGGGGAAAGACTCATTCTCCACCTTGATCCCAAAGGGGGAATGATCTGCATTCTCCCCTTGATCCCTACTTTAGGAATATCTGCAATTTTCCACCCCTGGCCCAACTGGAAGGGAAAAGGGTCACATTTTCCACCCGAACCCAAAGGAAAGGGAAAGGGGTCGCATTCCCCCCCCTTTTAAAACCCCACGTGAAAGGGGGGATCCCTCAATTTTCCACCTTGAAACCCTACGTGAGGGGAAAGATCTGGGATTCCTTTCCCCCCTCTGATCCCTAAAAAGGAATGATCTGCATTCCCACCCCAAGATCCCAAATGAGGAAAAAACTTTCATTCCCCACCTAAGATCCCTTTCAAGAGGAATGAAAACTGCAATTTTTCCACCCCGATCCCACATGAGGAAAAAATCCCCCATTCTCCACCTCTGACCCTACGTAGGAAAAGGGTCCCCGCAATTTTCCCCACCTCTGATCCCAAAAAGTGAGAAAAAGATTTTTGCCCTTCCCCCCACCTTTTATCCCCACCGGGGAGGAATGATCCCGCAATTTTCCACCTCTGATCCCTACGTGAGGAATGATCCCGCATTCTCCACCCCCCTGATTTCCCCACTGAGGAATGATTTTGCCCTTCTCCACCCTTTTGGATCCCCCACGGAGGAAATTTAAACTGCTTCCCCCACCTCTTCCCCCCACAAAAGGAAAAGATCTCATTCCCCACCTCTGAACCCTAAAGTGAAGAATGAAAATGCATTCTCCACCTATTATCCCTACATGAGCGTTTAACTGCATTCCCCCACCAAAGGGTCCCTACGTGGGGGGAAAGACCCCTTCTCCCACCTATTTAATCCCTCATGAGGGAATGATCTTTCATTCTCCACCTATTTATCCCACGAGAGGAAATTTATCTGCATTCCCCCCCAACTATTTCCCTAAGAGGGAAAGGGTCTGCATTTTTAAAAACCTATGAATTTCCCCACCCTGAAAGGGAAAGAACTGGGAAATTTTCCACCCCCCTATCCCCACAGGAGGAAAAGATCTGCCCTTCCCCCACCTGGTTTATCCCCCACTTTAGGAATGATCTCCCTTCCTCCACCCCCGGGTCCCCCACAAGGGGGAATGATCTGCATTCTCCACCTGTGGGCCCTACATGAGGGAAAGATCCTTTATTCCCCCCCTATGATCCCTCGTAGGAATGGGGTCTGGGAAATTTTCCACCTCTGAACCCTTTCAAAGGGGGAAAAGATCTGCATTCTCCACCTGTGGAAAACCCTACATGAGGAATTTATCGTATTCCCCACCTATAACCCCCCACGTGAGGGGAAAGATTTTCATTCCCCCAAACCCATGATCCCCCACGAGAGGAAAAGATCTGGGGATTTTTCCCCAACCCATAACACTACGTGAGGGAAAAGAAACTTTCAAATTCCCCCCACCCAATAAAACCCTACGTGAAAAAAAAATGATTCGGCCCTTCTCCACCCGGAAACCCACGAAGAATGAACTCATTCTCCACCAAAATCCCTACGAGAGGAATGATCTGCATTCCCCAAATATGATTTTCCCCACGTGGGGGAAATTTATCTGCCCTTCTCCCCTATGATCCCTACGTTGGGAAAGACCCGCATTCTCCACCCCCTGATCCCACAGAGGGAAGAATTTTGCAAATTTCCCCCCTAATTAACCCTACAGGAAGGAAAAAACTGCTTTTTCCCCCAATATCCCTACAAGAGGAAAGAAACTGCATTCCCCACCTCTGATCCCTACGTTAGGAATGATTCCCGCATTCTTCCCCCCTCTGATCCCTAAAATGAGGGAAAGAAACTGCATTCCCCCCACCTAAGAAACCCTACAAGAGGAAATTTATTTTTGCATTTTTCCACCTATAAACCCCCACGAGGGGAATGATCTGCATTCTCCCCAAATTTTGATCCCACGTGAAAATGATCTGCCCTTCTCCACCAAAGAACCCCACATGAGGAATGAAACTGCATTCTCCCAACCCGAACCCCGTGAAATGATCTCTTTCTCCCCTCTAAACCCACGTAGGGAAAGATCTTTCATTTTTCCACCTCCTTTACCCCAAACAGGAAAATGATCTCATTTTTTCCAACTATGATTCCCCCAAAGTGAGGGGTGGGTTTTGCAATCCCCCCCCTTTGAAACCCTTTCGTGAAGAAAGATCTCCCTTCCCCCCACCCCCCCTGATCCCCACATTAAAGGGAAAGACTGCATTCCCCCACCATGAACCCCCATGTTTTTGGGAAAATCTAAATTTTCCAAAAATGAAACCCCCACAAGAGAAAGATCTGGCATTCTCCCCCTCTGATCCTTACATTTATGAAAAAAATTTTGCAAATTTTCCCCCCAAAAAATCCCTACGTTTAGGAATGGAAACGCATTCTCCCACCTCCTGGGTCCCTCCCTGAAAGGGAAAGATCTTTTTTTCCCCCAAACCCCTGATCCCCAATTGAGGAATGATCTCTTTCTCCACCGTGGGTTTTTTAAACGGGGAATGATTCTGCCAAAAATCCACCTCAAACCCTACGTGAAAGGGAAAATTTTGCATTCTCCACCTCTTTCCCCACTTGGGGAATTTATCGCATTCCCCCCACCTTTTGATCCCTAAAGTGAGGAAAGAACTGCATTTTCCCACCTGTGATCCCCTTTCCATGAAAAGGGAAAGATCCCGCCCTTCCCCCACCTATGATCCTACCCTGAGCGATGATCTGCATTCCCCCC